>APFE030234406.1:18315-34063 GCA_000404065.3 Pinus taeda | reverse complement strand
AGACACCTCAGTTTTCCGGTTTAGAAGCCCAGTTTGTATATGTAATCTTATATTGTGTTTTTTCATTGTAAATTACCCATCCATCTATTGCAGGTTCTAGGTCCATCATTTCCCAGATAACCGTTAGGAGGCTTTCCCCCTTAAACAGTATGGGTATTAGTCTTCCTGTGGTGTAGGCAGGGGACGACATCTGTGACATTAGTAATGAGAGTTAATCCTATCCAGTAATGGCATGGTTCTTGTTCTGCAGTATTTGGCAAGCTAAATGGGAGTTAATCCTGTCCAGTAATGGCATGGTTTTTGTTCTGCATTATTTGGCAAGCTAAATGGTTTCAGTGTAATAGACACCTCAGTTATCCTGTTTAGAAGCCCAATTTGTATATGTAATCTTCTATAGTGTTTTTTCATTGTCACATTTTTTATCTTCATCTCAGGTATCGAAGGCGTTGTTTATTCTTGCTGAATCTGGTCATGTCGTCCCTACCTCCTGATTCATAAAAATGTGCAAAGTTTTAAGCACATAATTCAAAATTTTGAGGGATCCATACTTGGTTGCCCTTACGGTGCTAATTTATAGATATGCTGTTGCAGGTTCACTGTTGGTCAGGAGGCTGAAGCTTTCCTTGCTTCATGCGAAATACTGTTCAAGGCTTGGGAAGAGTCAGGTCGTGCAAGCAATTCAGAGAATTTTAGTCTGAAGGAGCACGGGGGCGTTGCATATGTTGCCTTCCCTTCATTTCTTAAAACAGAAAGTTTCCTCGATGGAGCGGGGAATATACAAACAAACAACCAGGCCTTCCCGGATTGCCTCAAGGGTTACGATGATAAACTAGTCCTCGTCCATCTGGGAGCTCTTAAGCTGTTCCTGGATATTATGGAGAAAACTGATTTCCAAGCAAAGGTAAATTGATTTATCTAAATACAACTCTCAAAAGTAACCTCAGTTTCACATCAAGCGGGTTTACTTCTTCAATTATTATAGATAAAATATTGAAATTCAAAAGGAAAAGTAACATTGTGTCGATGTATTCCAGATCGATCAGTTACAGGTTTCTGCGGACTCCACACAAAGAAACCTCAAACCCATTATATTTGTGGGTCATTCCTTAGGAGGGGCAGTTGCAACCTTGGCTACACTATGGGTTCTGGGAAAGAGGTCAAGGAAAATCTCTCCTTTTTGTATTACATTTGGTTGCCCTCTGGTTGGAGATGAAACACTTGTTGAAGCAGTTGGCCGTGAGAATTGGGGAGGCAACTTTTGCCATGTGGTTTCCAAACATGACATTGTTCCTCGGATGCTCCTTGCACCGCCTGAGGAAATTTCTGCGCCTTTGACTGCTATTTTACCCTATTGGCATGGCAAAGTTCCATATTCTTCTACGCAAGAGGCTTGTAGGATTCTTCTCAATAATGTCCTGCACTATACTTCCAACTATGTTTTTGATTCTCAAAAGTGGTCAGACAGGGCCACGAAGAGAAGCCCGTAGAGACCTGTTGGCACTTACATGTTCTGCTCAAGCCATGGCGCAACATGTATTGACAATTCTGACACTGTTTTGAAGATGCTTCATTTGACAATGCAGAGTAATGAAAATCCTTCGGATATTACAGTAGAGGAATGTTTTTCAGAGCATATAGTGTATGCTACGGTTTTGAAACATGTCATAGAAAACACTAAATGTGCGAGAAAATTTGCAAATCCTGATTCCGAATTTTCTTTCGCCATGGGAATTTCGTTGCAGTTAGAAGCGATTGGTATTGGAGCTCAGGTAATACTCAATTCTTTTCTGGATTAATATTCGAAAGAACAAAAGAATGTAATACGTTTTTTATATGAGTAAATATGTCTAAAATGTAAAAGAAATATAGATTTACAGTTTGGGTGCTTTTAAGAAGTCATAGATTCAGATCAGGGGAGTAAAGTATGTATATCTCTATTAACTTTACCAGTCAAATCACTGCAATGTACACAGAGGGATTTCCCCACCTCTCTGCAAGGTCTGCCTAACCTGCACACCTCGCTGCAAGGTCTGCCTAACATGCCCAATGTTGTACAACATTGTATTGTTGGGAAATTCGAACTGGTTAGAACTCAAATCCACTGGAACATGGACAGCACTAAAGAATTGATAGTTTTTCGCTGTAAGTGGGGAAACAAAAAGATCAATTGCTGCTTTTTCACTGTAAATGGGGAAAGAAATAGAACAAATACTCAATATGGATCTAACAAATGGCTTCCACAACTTAAAGATGCATTTTTCAATTGAAGGATCCCTTATTCATGGCTTAGGAAGACCATAGCAAGACCCTTCTTACCTAAATCATCATTTGGTTGGTTGGTTTTTTATTTTTATTTTTTATTTTTGCTAAAATCATCTTTTTGGTTCTTTAAAATGAAAACAGAAATTATTTTGTAATCTACACAAAACTAGATTTCAAAGCATTGAAAGATTTGTTTCCATGTATTTATAATTACATTAGAAAAACCATGTGAAGACCAATCTATTGATTGCTAAGCCTTTAGCATCAATCTCAATTATATATTGTATATTTGCAAGTATATAATATCTCATAAAATAATAATAAATAATCCTGGTATGAATCTGGAAATATCATTTACAGAAATGAAGAAAACATACTGCTCAATGCAGTGGGCTCTCTGCTTAAAACAGCAGCAGCAGATGCATAACCAAACAAGTGAATAAAATATTTCAGTTCTGTTTACATCAAAACAAGATTTACATGGCACCAGGCTCCAAAAAATAGAGTATCTTCTCTCAATCTGTCTTGGTGAGAACATAGATGGCATATATTATTCCTGGTAAGTACCCAAAAAACAGTGAAGCTCTTCATGCAATCCGAATTCTGCCTTCAGCCTCCTGGTGATACCCCTACTCGGAGATCCCTGTTCGATTCTCTTATAGCTGGGTGCATTCCTGTGTTGTTCAATCCCTTTACAGCATATTATAAGTATCTATGGCATCTCCCTGTTAATGAGAGCTCCTATTCAGTTTACATAGCAGAAGAGACAGTTGAAGAAAAGAATATAAATGTGATAGAGGCTCTTCAGAAAATCCCAGAGGAACAGAGGAAGGAAATGAGAAAGACCATATTCCAGAAAATTATGCCTGCTCTAGTCTATGGTGACACAGATTCAATATTTAAGGTTTTCCAGGATGCATTTATGATTTCTTTGAATAATATTCTCTGGAAAACAACTAATCCCTCCAAGGATGAAGCCATTTGAATCCATGATGCATTCTATTATGGAGGGGACAATGCATCTGAGTTAAGTACAAGTTTTGAACTTTACAGACAACTAAGCTCTCATAAAAAATTGTTTTGAACTGAGGATACATGAACAATCAGAGGTCTTTTTTTTTATTATTGTTTGTCTGTGGTTACAGTTCATTCAAGGCATTGAAGAGACTGTGGGGTTTGGAAAAGGAGGTAACAGACTATACGCGACCATCGATCTAGAGAAAGCTCTAGTGGGTTGAACTCAGATCATCCTTGACGAACCCAAAAACCCACGATGGTATGATTCCTTTCACATTTACTGTGCTAACAAGGGACTGTTGAATCTCAACTGCACTTTAAATACTTAGATGCTTGTATTTTATTCCATCCTCAATTCTGATGAAGATATTTGGCAATGGAAATGGCAGATCAGGACAAGCCAGAGGCTCCATCTAATAAGCTTTGCAGGTTTCCCAAGACGCAACAATACAAAATCCATTCGCTCTGTCCTCATTGAACAGTGTTTAGGCAGACGAGGGAGTTACAATTTTTTGAACTGTAATTCCTACGTTTGCCTACGTCCCAAAAACACAGTGAAGCTCTTCATGCAATCCGAATTTTGCCTTCAGCCTCCTGGTGATAGCCCTACTCGGAGATCCCTGTTCGATGCTCTTATAGCTGGGTGCATTCCTGTGTTGTTCAATCCCTTTACAGCATATTATAAGTATCTATGGCATCTTCCTGCTAATGAGAGCTCCTATTCAGTTTACATAGCAGAAGAGACAGTTGAAGAAAAGAATATAAATGTGATAGAGGCTCTTCAGAAAATCCCAGAGTAACAGAGGAAGGAATTTCGGAGCAAATGGTTTCTCTAAGGTCAATACAAACGAGTTCCCAAACTCGTTTTCTGTGTTTGAGGAGATTATGTGAAAACTTGTCAAATTGTTCCATTGCAAAGTGTAGATCCTCTTAAAACTATGTGTGAGAACGGTTCGATGATTAATAAAATCGAGTTCCATTGCACAGATTATTCCTTGAACCATGTGAACCTATCCGGGGAAGCTCTGTTCTCTTGCTAATCAAGTGGGAAGTGACTGCTCTGAAATGTTGCCCTCCGAGTAGCTTGTTGCTGAATCAATGGTGAGTGCTTTAACAGATCCAAGATAGATAGCACTCTAGTGATACTTAAGGATGTGATCCGTAAGACTGCATAGTGTTGGCAGACCTCAAACCAAGATTTAGACACAAAACAACACATTATTTTATGATTATTGTCAATATTATATTATATGTTTTCTAATGACATTGCATAAATATTCATGTCCTTTTAATACAAGCTTAGGTTAAACACTTCAACATTGAAAGGGTTGACTTGAAAAATCTTACTATCACATTTAGATATACATTGAGATATTTTAATGTCAAAATATCACAATCTCAAAATACCAGGAATTTCGGAGCAAATGGTTTCTCTGAGGTCAATACAATCGAGTTTCAATGCACGCAAATGGTTTCTCTGAGGTCAATACAATCGAGTTTCAATGCACAAATGAGACCTATATATTTCCTAAACCATGTGAACATATCAAGGGAAGCTCTGTACTCTAGCTACTCAAGGCCCTCCTTGCACTTAGCACCCTAGAGCTACTTAGAAGGTAGCTCGGAGGTTGAACCATATTATCATCATTATTTCGTTTATGAATGTGACTTTTAGAAAGAGTGAATGTAGTAAATTATTAAATGGTGAAGTTTGATAATTAGGACTCAAATCCACTGGAACATGGACAGCACTAAAGAATTGATAGTTTTTCGTTGTAAGTGGGGAAACAAAAAGATCAATTGCTGCTTTTTCACTGTAAATGGGGAAAGAAATAGAACAAATACTCAATATGGATCTAACAAATGGCTTCCACAACTTAAGGATGCATTTTTCAATTGAAGGATCCCTTATTCATGGCTTAGAAAGACCATAGCAAGACTCTTTTTACTTAAATCATCATTTGGTTGATTTTGTTTTTTTTTTTTTGGTTAAAATCGTGATTTTTTCATTTTCTCGGTAATATCACGCCATTAATTCAGTGATTTTTTCATTTTGAAAAAATGTAGTGATTATTCCTCAATTTATGCCTTACGGCGTTTCTTTTGCAACATTTGGTGCAAATGCTAGTATATGCTCCATGTAAAACCATCGTATGCTTCACATTAAGAGGAACGTATGAACCTGTTATTCGAAGACTATGAATAAGGGTGATAATTCAAAAACTTAAGAAGTGTCATCCATCGAACGCGAGGGTTATCAAGCCATCGGGTTTAGGAGAAGGTTAATCAAGCCATCGGGTTTAGGAGAAGGTTAATTATTGAATGGGTTCTAATCCGATGCACACCACAGTGAATTGATTAAAAGTTTTGACGGTTAGGAGGGTGTTGGTCGGAATTGGGTCTTTTAAGGTTAATTTTGGGGCAAAAGTTTAAGTTTTGTTATATAAAGATGTAAATCTTCCGTAAGTTGTGGTCGCAGAACGCGTAGATAATTAAAGAGTTATAAAGGGTTTTATCTTTCTTTTATGTAAGTTGAGTTGGATTTTGAAGATTGACCCATGGTCCGCGGACCATGGGATTGTATAAATAGGTGTGTCTTAGGATGTCTAAGAAGAAGAAAAGTAATGAAGTTTGGTCTATGAGAGAATTCTAAAGAGTTAGCGGAGAAGAGTAGAAAGAAAGGCTCTGTAGCTGTGTGCGCAGAGGCCTAGAGTAGAATCTACCACTGAGTGCGCGAACCCCTGCAGTGGAGTGCGTAGGGAAGTCTTGAGTCTGTAAGCAGAACTGAGTATTAATAAAAAAGATTGTTGCAGAAATACATGTGTTTATCTCGTTACTCATGTTTATATGAATGTGCCTTATGTTATAATGGGTTTATGAAATAATGATGTATTGATGCGCGACTTTACATGACTTATACTATTATATGACTGTTAACTGTTTACGAGAATATTACCTTGTTGTATGTTGAAGTTATCGAACACTAAGCTGATCTGAGTAATTAAGTAATATTTGATGTGCGTAAGTAGCCGATTAGTCTGTTCAAGGTCCGCGAGAGACCGTCGTAAATCTTCACGAAGGTTTAAAGGCTGATTAATGGGAGTTGCTTATCAATCTGCGTGAAGGCAGCTTTAGGGCATAAAATGAAATCACGCTCATCTCCGGGTACAGAAACTTGGTTCTAGCATCCCCCCATACTGCTTCGGGTGAGACCTCAGTCCGCGCTCCGCAGATTGATGCCGAAAGGGCCAGTAGTGTAGGGATTTGTTTGGCGCAACTAACTCTGAACCTGGGTCAGGACCCACTAATCCAACAAATGGTTTCGTTGTCGGGGCCGGGATCTACATAAAGAGATGTGTGATGTCGCATCACTGGTATCTGACCAAGAAAGAAATTGAGTGGTTGGATAGAAATATCTACGAATTCGCAGCCCAAGAAAACAGAAATCTACGCCTGACGAAAGAATAGTGGTTGGACAGATATTTATACATAGAAATACACGAGATCTTCTTTTGTACCTTCCCCATCGAACTATATGAGTGGATCGCTAAATTGGTAGACAACCAAGGAAGGTGGAGGCTTGACGGTCCAATAGTGTTGATCCCGGAGCTAGTGCATAGGTTGGAAGCTTCTGAAGATAAGCCCGTGCACGTTGTCGATCACTAGCTTAACCGAGTCTTAGGAGGATTCATGATAGAATTCGTGGTCGATACCTCAGTCAGTTACAATGAAGCAAAGCGACACTTTTTCAAGGGACCACAATGTACATATTTGAGATCTCTGAATGCTTGGATTAAAATGCTCTTGTGTGAAGAGCAGGTTATGCCACTGCCTTGATGTTTGGATCTACGCGAAGTGGACGATTCTTTAGAAATCTAGAGAGAGGGTCTTGAATACAGCGCATTGATAGAATCTCCTTCAAGCGACGACGAGGGAGCAGTATAGGCCTCACCATGAAGCATTGTTCAGTTGATAAGACAGGGTTTTCCGCAAATACCTCACCCACCCACACCACCTCCACCTTCACCTCCATAGCATACACTTTCGCCCACATTGCCACCACCTCCACCATCGTTCAACATGTCCAATATGATGAAGTTCCCAGTTTTCAAAGGCGTGGGGAATGAGGACTTGAACTAGTTTTGGTTTGTTGCGAAGGCCGTGTGGACAACATAGAATATTACAGATAAGTACATGAAGAAAGCGCAGTTGGTTACTGCTCTACAAGATCGCGTGTTGACGTGGTACATTAATTACTGCATTGATAATTCATTGGCATCATTAATGGACACCCATACTACGCTGAACAAGGAATTTTGAAGGCCTAAGTCTAAAACACAATTTGTAGTGGGGTTCAAGGAAATCGCAATGAGGATCGGTGAAACACCTGGGAGCTGGATCAGAGACTGAAGTGCGGAATCTGCAAAGCAAGTATGAATCTCACAGATAGTCAGCACCGCGACTAGTTTATAGCCACGCTCCTACCTCATTTAAGGATTGCTCCATCACAACAAAAGATAAGAATGCAGGCAGAAGCGTTGGAGATTGTAATGAGATTACATGAGACACCTATCTAGGACGCAACATTGGGATTTCAACATATTCATGCGGAGTTGCAAAACCTCTACTTGGAGTTTCAAAGCTTGAAGAAGGAAAAAGCGTCTCAGCCGGAAGTGCATGAAGAAGTTTGTTGCGTCAAGTGTAAAGGCCAGGGGCATGATAAGGATCATTGCCCTATTTTCGTAACTATATGGCAAGAGGAGGGCCAATGCCCCTAAAGCAGGAAACTCAAGCTAGACCAAGTACAAGACCCGTGTTGTGGTGTGCTATCTGTCAGGTAGCAGGAAAACATGTAACAAACAATTGCCACTCGCTGCAAAAATTTGTGCAGACACCGCAACAACTATTCTGGAATTTCGTAAATCAGTGGACCACGATGAACATAATTGTCGTAGCTATGAATTAATTATGGAAAGAACATCTACATATCGAATGCAAATAGAAACTCGACCTCTGGATAAAGGCGCTAGGGGTGCCCGTAGAGGATATCAGGGATGCGGACGAGGCAAAGGAGGAGGAGGACCTGGTAGAGGTTGAGGGCAAGTTATTTGCTATAATTGCTGAGTGCCAGGACACTACGCACGAGAGTGTACGAGCTAGCCACACCTATCATGTCAGTATTGTACTTAGCTTGACCACGCGATAGAATAATGCCCTATATTAATAGCTAAAATGTAGGAGAAGAAGGTGTAGCCTCAGCAGCCTACCCAGAACCTATAGATGATGAGGGAAGAGCCTTGCGAAGAGGATCCCAATGTCAATATTGTGCTGCAAATTGGTGTAATGACTGGTGATGATAAGGGAAAACAACCTGAAGAAGGTGGATGGGTTTGCAAGGCTCCAGAAAAAGAAGTTGCGTTTGATCTGGAGCGCGCAAAGGAAACGTTCATGGAAGCAAAGAAAAGCTTCGTTGAAGCCTCTACCTCAGGAAGTTAGGATCGACTATCTAAAGAAGTTGACCCCTCCATGCTTACTACTTTCATGGAAACTTGCATGAAACTGCTGCGCAACAACAAGGCTGTGAAAGGATTACAGGAGTTGATAAATAAATGTGCTAGTAGGGATAATGCTTCTGATGGGCACCGCGTGCTCAATAATATCGGCTGACATAAGACGAGAATAGGATGCAAGATAAGGCTCACTACGCAAATAGGAGAATATGAGATGGATCAAGTTATTTTGGATTTGAGATCGGATGCGAATGTTTTTCCAAAACAGACTTGGGAAAAAATGGGGAGGCCTACACTGCAGTGGTCTCCAATTCAATTAAGAATGACAAATCAACAGAAGATTATCCTTATGGGGAGATTGCATGGGGTAACCGTAGATATAGAAGGTGCAATCGTATTGGTTGACTTTGAAGTAATAGAGATTGTTGATGACAGCAATCCATATCCCAGGCTCCTTGGAATTGATTGGGCTATCAACATGAATGGGGTCATCAATTTGAAGAAGCAGACAATGTTGTTTGAAAGGAAAATGCTCCGCATGGTAGTATCGTTGGACCCCGCAGAAGGACTACGCTATACTGAACTGGTCCGTGACTATGAGGAAAATGACGATGATTTGGACCATATCTATAAGATAACAACACAAGACCAATATTTGGTTAATCTGACAGCCGATGGACGAATTTCATGGGACCGTGAAAGCTCCTGTACATCAGATTCAGACGAAGAATTGGAGCACTGGCAGAATAAGCTGCATGAAGTATCTACACTAGCTGTAATATGATGACTAAATCATTGTGTTGTGTATCATCCGAGATAAGAAGTTTGCCTTATTATGATAGTCTAACTGATGTAGATAAATTTATGGATGCATTTGAAAGGGAAGTACCTAAGAAGCATTGCTTCCAAGCGCTGGATTTGGCGCTGCATGCTACGCTTGCACGGTGGTGGGGTATGCATAAAGACAATTTTGACGAATGGCACGACTATAGGAAGATGATGAGGATGTGATTTGGTCGCCCCAAGGTACGATTGACTGAGAAGTATGACAATATAAATGCTCTGCACGATCATTTGGAAAAGTGGACTAAGGTTTATGGCACAGAGCCGCAGCTAGAGTGGGTGCATATTTTCTGTCACTCTTTGGATATAATCCCTATGAACTGGTATTTAGAAATGGAGCTCCTCCACGACACCGCGAAATGGGATATTCGAAGAGAAGGGTTTGCGAGGAAATTCAGCTTTGAAGATGGATTCGAAAGTATTGATGAAGCACTGCAAGAGGTTAAGGCAACAATCTTCAGAATTCTGCAGGATCCCTTGGAATTGATTCAACTGGATTGGAGTACCCAGTTGTGCCATGCGCTGAAATGCTATAATATGATTGATGAAGGAGAGGATGTGGATCCAAGGAATATTAACATTCTTGAAGCAGAAGGCCACCACGAAGTAGAGGGACCGTAGTTAGAGAACCTCGACATCACCACGCCACTGAAAACTAAGTAGGTAAACATTGTTACAGAAGCGGAACCAAAGTTTGCAAAGATTGGGGATTACTAGGATGATGCTACAGTGGATAAAGTCACTTAGTTGCTCTGCAAATATAAGGATTTATTTCCCACAAAATTTTCGGACTTGAAAGGCATCATAGGTAATTTGGGAGTGATGAAAATAACTTTGAAACCAAATGTGAAGCCTGTTAAGGAAAGGCCATATCGCCTTAATCCCAAATACAAAGAAAAGGTACGCTTGGAGTTGGACAAGATGTTTGCAACGGGTATTATTGAACCAGTGGAGGAATCTGATTGGGTGATTCCAATGGTAGTTCAGCAAAAGAAGCAGAAGGATGAAATAAGGATTTGTGTAGATCTGAGGAAGCTTAACAATGCTTGCGTTCATGATCCTTTTCCAAATCCATTCACATATGAAGTACTAGATAATGTTGGAAGGTAGGAGGCCTATTCATTCACTAATGGGTTCTCTAGATACCATTAGATAAAGATCGCGCCAGAAGACAGGAGTAAGGCCACGTTCGTGACAGAGTGGGGATGTTTCCAGTATGCAGTGATGCCTTTTGGACTTAAGAATGCACTGATGATCTTCTCGTGTCTGTTCATCACGGCGTTCAAATAGTTCATTCACAAGTTCTTGGAAGTCTATTTCAATAACTGGATAGTGTTTGAGCTAGTTAAGCACCATGTAGACATTCTGCACTTAATGTTGGATACATTCTGAAGGTATCAGATTGCGCTAAACCTAAACAAATGCTTGTTCTACATCCATTTTGGGATCTTGTTGGGTCATGTGGTATGCATGCAAGGACTTATGGTGGACCCTGCTAAGATCCCGGTAATAATCAATTTGGAAGCCCCAAGGAGTATTAAATAGTTGCGCGCTACACTAAGCCATACTAGATATTATCGGAAGTTCATCAAAGGTTATGCTTAGATTACCGCACTTATGGAAAAACCACTGAAGAAGGACACTACATTCTGTTGGGATGAAGAATGTCAGGGCAGCTTGGATGTACTGAAGGAGAAATTGGTCACCGTGTCGATCCTAGGCTTCCCAAATTTTAAGAAGGAGTTTCATGTGCATGTAGATGCCTTATGTATTGGGCTAGGAGCAGTGCTGACACATGTAAGCGAAGGAGAGCTGGATCGCCCTATAGTGTTTGTGAGCTAGAAGCTATCTAAGGTTGAAAATAATTATTTGATGACAGAGCACGAAGGCTTGGCAATGGTGTACGCGCTTTAGAAGTTCAGACATTACCTGCTAGGTGGACATTTCAAGATGTACACAGAACATTGTGCATTAAAATACCTAGTCAATAAACTTGTGTTGGGGGGGGAATATGCAGATGGTTGTTGTTGTTTCAGGAGTGTGATTTCAAGGTGATTATGAAGCCAGGAAGGTTGAATGCAGGGCTAGACCATCTGTCATGTGTTGAAACATGGGAGGAGCCTACCAATTTGGAGGAAGGGTTGTCTGACACACAGCTCTTCACGGTGTGTGTATCAGATAATCACTTTGCAGACATTATCCACTTTCTGACCACAGGGATGGCTCCAAAAGGATACACCAGTCAACAAAAAATAAAAATTGGTGGTGCGCGCAACAGAATTTTCAATTATTGCAGGCCATTTGTATAAAATGGGATCAGATGAAATACTTCGATGCTATGTGCTTGAATTTGAAAGAAACAGTATCCTCGCTGAAGCTCATGGAGGAGCCGCAGGAGGACATTATGCAACAAAGCAACAAAATAGAAGATTTTGCGCGTTGGGTTGTGGTGGCTGACGTTGCATAAGGATTCTAAATCATATTACAGGGCATGTGATGCATGTTAGAGGATGGGCAGGCCATTGCGGAGGGATGAGCTGCCTTTGAATCCACATGTGTCATTGCAGCCATTTGAGAAATGGGCAATTGATTTTGTAGGACTGATTCAACCTCCAGACAAGAAGATAGGCACGCGATATATCATCACCACGACCGAATATTTGACCAGATGGGCAGAGGCAAAACATGTGAAATATTGTATAGGGGCAAAAACAAAAAAAATTATGTTCGAATATGTGTTGACCAGGTTTAGTTTCCCAAAGGTTGTGATGAGTGACCGCGGTACACATTTTCTCAATGAAATGATTAACGTGCTGAAAGAAGAGTTCCAAGCTTACCATCAGAAGAGTACACCATACCATCCTTAGGCCAATGGAACGATTGAGGCTTTTAATAAGATATTGGAGAATGTGATGATGAAGGTTTGCAATGTGCAGCAGAATGATTGGGACATGTGCGTACCAGCAGTGTTTTGGGCCTACATAACTACTTGTAAAAAGCTTACTAGACAAACACCTTTTCGGTTGGTCTATGGTGTAGAAGTTGTAATGCCTATGGAATACATTGTTCCTAGTTTATACATAGCGGCTTTCACAAGAGTGGTGGACTGCGGAGCCTTAGAAGAAAGGCTCGCGCAGCTAACAGAGCTTGAGGAAGATAGGTTTTTGGCTGGATTCCATCAACAAGTTTAGAATGGACGTGAAAAAACTTGGCACAATCAACACATCAAACTGCACACCTTCAAGGTGAATGATTTCATTTTATTATATAACATTAAGTTTGATAAGTTTCCAGGAAAATTTCAAATGCACTGGCTGGGGTCATATGTTATCAAAGAGATTACAAATGGTGTAGTAGTTTAGCTCGTGAAGTTGAATGGAGATCCATTTCTGGGAAGGGTAAATGGAAGCCAATTGAAGCCATACACCGGGGATCCAACCTAATGACTACGTGATAGTAGTGCAATCTTAGCACTCTAGGCAGCTGCAAGGAGGCACAGGACTCTAAACTACACTTCTCGATTGGTTGAGCTACACAACAAGGAGCCTGCGTGAAAACAAATGATGTGACAGTACCAGAAGAAGCATGAAGGGACATGCGCTATAGAGGGAGAGACCACGCAGCATAGCCATAAAGTAACTGTTACAGTCATTGTTCATGATTTGACTGCCAGAAGACAGTTAAGAGGAGCAGGGGGGTGCCATTTAAGGAAATTAAGGCTGAATTTAAGACTAGAATCTTTGGAAATCTACCACCAATTCAGCATTTATGAACGGATTTTCGGGGGAACAGTCGAATTCGAATTCAAATTCGCCTATAAATTACGTGTGGCCGTCCAGCGAAAAACACTTTGCATTCTTAGAATTTCAGTGTTTAGCTATTGATTGTTTACGAATCCTCAGGTTTATGTTGATCTGGTCTGTAGTTATGTATTTGACAAGTTACCCAAGGAAACCCAACGATTTATTCTCAGCACGATGTTTGGACTAGGAGAGACTACTAGTACTGGAGGGGTTGTTGCCTCTAAAGGAGCTGCTCCAGAGGTGATGAGCATGGAGACTGCGGATGTAGTGCCTACAGTGCCGAGGTCGCCTAGGCCGAAGCTGGTGTCGGTGAGGTAAGTCCCCAAACCTAATAAGGACAAGCAGAATAAGCCCATGCCGGTGTGCGAGTCATCGAGGAACCATGCAGCCACCCAGGCTCAGAAGAAAGACAAACCGAGCGCAAAAGAGAAGGGTAAAGTGTTGGACTTGGAGGTTGAAGAAGGCACAGAGGACATAGACACCGAGGGGGTGGATCCAATATCCAAGTTGCCGGATTACATCCCTCTGTGCAAGGGGAAAGTGAAGGTCCCTAAGGACCCAGATGCAAGAAAATTCAGCCTTAATACACCCCTACTATAGGAGAACATAACTTTTGAAGGCCCGCGCTTGGTGTGGATTCACCATCTCAAGCTGGAAGACTGGGACTTGGCAGACCACAAGAGGTTCCCCCACTTGGCAACAGAAAATTACATGAAGAGGGTGTTCTACAAATAATCAGGTGTCACCGCACTGGAGCCAGTGGAGTGGATTCACAGAGTGAATTAGTCGGAGTTGTTGAACCTGTTATGGGTGCCCCACTACCACTGCTTCAGCATCAATTTGATTGTGATCAAGCAGTTGCTAAACTTGGTGCATGATGGTTGTTTGTGGTTGAGTGTGCCAATCCCCATCATTGATATGTTGATCCATCAAATCACGTTGTTGCTACACTCAGGGTTGAATCTGGCCAAGGAGTTTGGTGGAAATATGAGCGAGCATGACCTCACAGCAAAAATGAAGGATAAATTCAAGCTCAAAAAGAAGCTGCACGGGTACGCTATAACCTGAATCACCGACCCCGCGGTGAAGATTGCCACTCAGATCCTCACAGACAAAGTTATGAAAGAATGTTGTGTAGATGAGGATCCGATGCCAGTGGTTTCTTTGGCTACCAAATGCATGGAGGGCGTACAGTTCAACTGGGCACACTACCTTTGTAGTGAGTTCCTCATGAACTTTCAAGAGGCACGTGACGAGAGAAAAACATTCCACTATTTATGGTTGTTTCTCTCTATTGTGCTCGTCGGTTGGGATCTGTTGGAGGACAGTCAGTTTCCTCCCGTGGATAAGGATTTTCCAGAGGTTGCATAGTTTCCCTCCCTGTGGGCAACAAAGGATTTCGCGCGCATCATTGTTATATGCCTAGGGGGTAATATGGGGTATCGAGAGAGGTACCCAAGGTAATAATGTAATAATGGGATGGGCCATAGTAATAAATAAGGTGGTTAACCCATGTCATGTAAGGGACCACAAGTAGTTAATAATAATGTAATGGGCCCATTGTATTAGTTGATGGTATGAGTAAACTATGGTAATGATGCATGGTATTGTATGTATGAGGCCTATATAGAGGCTAGAGACTCCACATGGAGGGAGATGAAGATAAGTATTCTTGTATGAACAAGCATATGGCTTGTGGAGTATTCTCCTTCCTTAAGGAGTGAATGTATGGTGTTTGTTGGGCCTCAAAATCGTCCCTATTTTCACTCCATTATTCACTTATATCTTCACATTTTACCTTCATGTCACCTCCATTCCACCTCCATATCATTATGTTTACCTCATTATTGGGTCATAATTATGCTTTTCCAAAGTTGATTAATTCTTAACATTTTTAAGTGAATTTATGGCTAAAACTTAGAAAACAATATGCTTATACTTATACCTAACAATTAGAATGAGTTCGTTGACATGTGTAGGTACAAAGGAAGCTTCCAAAGCATCCTTATGTGGCACTCTATGTTCAAATTCGAATTTGAGAAGATCATGAACCTCATGGAGAAGATCATGGACCTCATGGAGGAGATCATGGAGGATACGGTTATGTGTCACCATTGGTTGAGAAATATGTGGGCCAAATGAGGGAATAGTGGGTCTACATTTATGATGTGGTTATCATAGTTTTTGTATAAATAGGAGCACCTCCTCCATTCCAAAAGAGAGGACTCTTGGAGCATGTATCCAACTTATGATGGAATAGAATAAAGCTTCATTTTACATAAATTTCCATTATATAGTTTTAGATATGAATTG
>APFE030234404.1:81352-92440 GCA_000404065.3 Pinus taeda | reverse complement strand
ACAGGAAGCATTCCAATGATCCATGGAAGCCCTAGCATGCTTCATAATATCGGAGTAGGCCTACTAAAAGACCCTACGTTAATGGGAACCTTTACCCTACCACCTCCTACCAATTTGGGAGAAGTGGCTAATGTAGGAACCTGCAATATGATATCTTCCATTCAAAAGATGACAGAAAACGATGTTAAGATGGATCATACGCAGATTTTGCCTCTAACCCCGCTGGAAATATTATAGCAATCAATGTTCTCAGCATGGGAGGCAAACCAGCATCAACGCTCATCAAGCGTTTGGATAGATAGGTCTAAGGAATATGGCACCCCTTCAGATCCTTGGTCGCAAGTACACCTTACAGACGAAGGAATCATTCAATCGATGATGATCAATGGGGCACCATGGGAAGATCACCACCATCGTTCCCATCTTCCGACTTGTAAAGAAGATAATTCCGGCGACCTACAATATCCTTCAGTATTTGACTTTCTGATGAATACTGTAAACATGGTGGATTCTGAGAGAAACCTATCTAATATCGAAGAGACTATTGCCATAAACATCTCGACCAAAACAGATGTTGTAGAGAACATTCATGTTGGCAAATCTTGTTCTTCTTCCGAACTTGAAATATATAGCACTCTCTTTCGCGAGTTTAGAGATGTCTTTGCTTGGTCATATGATGAAATGCCAGGTATCGACTCAAGCATAGTTGAACACGATATTAAGATGTATCCAGATGTCAAACCGGTACGACAACGGCTAAGGCAGGTGCACCCCAAGAAAGCCGTTGCCATCAAGGCGGAAGTTGAAAAACTCCTCCATGCTCGTTTCATTTACCCCGTTCCTCTAACCGATTGGGTATCCAATATTGTTCCTGTGATGAAAAAACAAGGAACGATTAGAGTGTGCATTGATTACAAGGATGTAAATCAAGCTTGTCCAAAAGACAACTACCCTACACCCTTTATTGACCAGATTATTGCTGAATGCGGCGGATGTGAAATCTTTTCATTCATGGATGGATTTTCCGGGTATAATCAAATAAATATCTGCCCACAGGACCAGTCGAAGACTGCATTCATTTGTTCGTGGGGCACATTCACATATCACAAACTACCCTTTGGTTTGAAGAACGCAAGGGGTGACTTTTTAGAGAGCAATGAACTATGCTTTCCACGACATCAAAAACATCGTTTAACCTTATCTCGATGATCTCCTAGCTCATTCGCGAAAGCGGACCGATCATCCGCACCATTTGAGAGCAATATTTCTACGTTGCCGACACTATAAGATAAGACTCAACTCGCACAAATGTGTGTTTTGTGTCAGTTCTGGTCGTTTACTTGGCTTCGTTGTCTCAAAGGATGGGATTCGTCTCGACCCCTGCAAGGTTTAGGTAATCATCGATTTGCCTCCACCTTCAAGCCTGCTTCAGATTCAGAAACTCCAACGGAAAGAAAATTTCCTCAGGAGGTTCATTCCAAATTACGCCGAACTAGCTAAAGGTTGTACCTGTCTATTGAAAAAGGATGTACCCTTCATTTGGGACCAGGTCGCGCAAGCTTCCTTTGATGCTTTAAAGAAATATCTAATACAAGCGTCATTAATGTATGCTCCTGATTATCAAAAAGACTTTAACCTGTATCTGGCTGCGCAGATACAACCATAGCAATGGTTTTAGTTCAAGAAGACAATGGAATTGAACATCCTATATATTATTTAAGCCGAAACTTAAATGATATGGAAATGAAATACTCCTACGTTGAAAAGCTAGCCCTCACAGCTGTTCAAGCAATACAGAGATTTCGACACTACGTCATCTTTAGGAAAACTACCATTTTGTTAGATTGCAACCCCATGACTTATATATTGTCACGACAGTTACTGGGGGGCAAGTATTCGAAATGGATAGCGATTCTCCAAGAGTTTGATTTGGAATTTAAAAGATCCAAATCAAAGAAAGCCCTGGTATTCGCGGAGTTACTATGCGATCCCCCATCGTCGTCCAACGATGCAACATCCGAAGAAGTAATCGTGGATGAAAATTTGTTTATGATATCTTCAAGCGATTTGTGGTACGAAGATATAATCATTTATCTCCAGACACAAACATACAGGTCTAATACCTCACGCTCCAAATAGTGACGTATTCGATACCAAGCAAAAGACTAAGTGATCGTCGGTGATACTCTTTACCGTCGTGGTATCGATACAGTTCTGTGGAGGTGCCTCACCCTTGAGGAGGCCAACAAAGTCCTGGATGACTGCCATTCAGGCACATGTGGGGGCATCAATCTGGTTATGCTACGGTGCAAAAAATTTTGCGAGCAGGATACTTCTGGCCAACAATGTTCAAAGATTGCATAACCGCAGTTAGAAGTTGTCATGCTTTCCAAATTTTCGATAGCAAAACTAGAAGACCACCCACACCGCTACAACCGGTAGTAGCTATTGGGCCATTCGGCAAATGGGGTATAGATTTCATGACATTTAACCCCACCTCGACCGGGGGGCATGGGTACATAATAGTCGCGGTGGACTATTTTACCAAATGGGTCGAGGCGATGCCTACATTAAACAACAGCGGCGAAATGGCTGCCCTTTTCTTTTTCAACCACGTAGTCTCCAGATTCGGCATTCCACAGGCCATAGTCACAGATCATGGATCACATTTTCGCAATCACATGATGGTTGAGTTGGCTGCCAAATTAGGACTGTCCCACGACAGCTCTACTCCATACTATCCGCAAGCTAACGGACAAGTTGAAGCAATCAACAAAGTCCTAAAGCACATGCTGTAAAGGATGATCAGAGTCTACAAACGCGATTGGCACCTAATCCTGTACTCGGCCTTGTGGGCATACCTGACATCGGTAAGAAATGCAACCAGATTCACACCTTTTTCAATTGGTGTATGGTCTCAAAGCAATCTTACTGGTTCAATGTGAAATCTCGTCCCTCAAACTCGCAGTCGACCTTCTCCCCGGAACCTCAGAAGAAGAGGCTCGTTTCTTGGAATTAATCCATTTGGATGAAACCCGTCGTGATGTAGCTTCAGCTAACGAGGCTCATAAGAAACGAGTCAAAGCACAATTCGACAAGAATGTCAAACCTCGCGTCTTCTCAGAGGGTGACCTGGTGTTACTTTATGACCAGGAATCCGATAAATTGGGAGCAGGAAAATTCAAATCATTATGGATGGGTCCCTATATTGTTAAACGAGTATTAGCAAAAGGAGCCTATGCGTTGATGGACTATGATGGGATTCCACTGACGCAACCTCGCAATGGGTTGTACCTCAAACACTACTATGCTTGATCTCTCATAGTAGTCCTCGTGCTTTTGTTACATTTTTGCTTTCGCCAAGAGCATTTAATTTGGTTAAGTAATCCAATTTTTGCATTCGTTGCAGATGTCGAACCTATTGGAATCATTTGTTGGATATGCCGACGGCGCAAGTAGTAGCTCGCGGAATCTGTGTTCTGCGGCATGGGCCATTTTCAATCCCAGCGGCGAGTTAGTAAGCTTCAGAGGAGTATTTATTGGTCGGTCTACGAATAATATCGTTGAGTACAACGCATTAATAGAACTCCTTTCTGATGCCATCGCACATGGTATATGCCGACTTGTCGTTAGGCTAGACTCACAGCTTGTCATTCTACAACTCACCGGCATCTATGCTATATGAAATCCAGCTATCTATCTCATGTTGCTAAGGGTCAAAATTTTGGAAAGACAGTTTGATTTCATCCAATATCAACATATTTCCAGAAGTTTAAACACATTAATAGACTCATTGGCAAATTACGTGTTAGATAGACATTTGCGACATTTATAAAAAGAAGCATCACATCAATATATGCAGCAGGATCATGTAATTGAACCAAAATTAAGCTCCGAAAATCAAAAATATATTCCATAACTGTTTATAGTCTGTACATAATGTTCTGTAACCAAGACAAAATTGGTCAAATGACCCAAAACTCAAAAATACTAGGGGGCACCCTAGCCTAATGGTGCTGGTGATAACAAGTCACCGCCTGTGCAATCATGTGTAAGAGTCTAGTCCATCAACTCGGCACTCTAGTGGTATGTCGCTTAAACTGGTGGAACTGGGCCAACATCTGCATGAACACATAAGTTTTGATTAGTCTTGATCATAAGAATATAAGAACATTATAAACAACAATGAACAGAGATATGGTCAGGAGAAAATTACCCATGGCACCCCACTACTCTCCAGCCGACAGCACCAAATCCGGATCACCTCGGAAGTGCATACCAGCATATGGGAACCTGGCATAGACCATCTCTTGATGGTCAAACTACTCAAAGAAGGTCTCAGAAAAAGAAATCTGGGGCTGGCCAGCATGCCGAGACATGAAATCGACCCATCTCTGCATTCGTGGTTCTGTCGGTGGAGGTAGGCCAAGTGATATATATACTGTGGCTGCATCAGTGGGATTCACTCCAAGGCGAAAGCAGTCAAAATAGAACCATAACCAAAGTTTTTTGATCTGCCGCTCTTCACCTTGGTCAACTGTTCCTTCATCACAGAAAGTACTGCATCACACCAATTGAACACCTTTGGTTCAAGGCATTCCAAAGCATACTACATATAAGATTTGTTGGCTATATGGAGAGCAGAACTACTAGCCAGTCTAGCAAAAGTAAACAGGATGGTCCGCAAGGGCCGGTCAGTGACGTCTCGGTTGTTGATCTTGTCGTCCGCACTCGGCTGAGATCCCTCTCTGCAATGCCGGCGAATGTACTCCCTTAGAGACTCACCCCCACGGGCGGAACCTGATAAAGAGAGAGGGGCACCATGCCTCGATAAGCCGGTCAGAAAATAGATGTCCACCACTTGCAAGGGGATCGATTTGCCCCTAATCTAGAATACCTGGTTGATAGGATCCCAAGCATTGAGGAAATACTGCAACAAACTAATTTGTTGTCTCATGCTCGAGATACGGAAAAACTTCAGCAAGCCACAGTTCCGTAATGCAACTACTGTGCCCAGATCATGTAAAGCAACAACGTCCTCTTCTTCATGCTCACGTTCTCGCCTTTTGACAACCATTTTCCTCTGATGAATCTCTGAAAAACAAACAAGGGAAGAGTCAGGACCTTCATTTGGTGAAAACAAGCAAAAATTTCATGAGGAAACCATGCAAAAATTTTCCTCCCTGCGCCCATCGCACCCCAGCAAGTGTTCTAGGAGTGATGCATACTGACTAGTCAGTGGAGACATCAGTATGCATCACACCTTTCGACTAAGGAAGGGTGCGATGATCCTAGGGCGAGTTCTTCAAACCACAGGGGCTCAGCAGAACAAGGACATGAGCTCAAAATCCAAAATGAAAGGCATGTAATGAAAGAGCACAAGTTTAGATCCTACCTGGTCCAAACGGCGTCGAGAATCGTCCACAGAATCTCCCGGAATCCGCTGGTGAAAATCAGGGGGGAAAAGCACCTCCAGAGCTCCAACAAACCAAATTCAAATGAAATGGTAAAATGAGAGGTAAAAAGTCACTTTTAATTTACTATGCATGTAATTCAAGTAAAATATTAGTGTTTTGACTCATTTATCACACATATGTTTTCATTTCTAATCGGTTTGATGAAGCAAATGAACAGGTAGTACTGTCTTTGAAAGAACAAAATGTTAAGGGTAAATCAAAAAATCAATGACCATCATGGAGAGCAATGTTTTCGCAGAGTTCAAGCTCGTTAAAAAATAAACTCTCCATGAGCAGTTTTAGCGCATAGTTCAAGCTCGTTAAAAAATAAACATAAGTCATGAGCAAGTGTTTCTCCTCGCATTTAAGCTCATTAAAAAATGAACGAGTAAATAACCATTGTGAATGCTTTATCGCCAGCTTTTGAGCCTTGGTCGTGTTCTCGCCATCACCTCCACTCTGTTTTTTAGCCAATCATTCACCCCCACATGATTGTTTACCCCTTCGAGGAACATCTGCGAAGAGTGATTCTGCTAGCCATCCTTGTAACACTGCCGTGATTTGAAAATTCCAAATCTTACTTGGAATCAGCTGCTACCCAAAACTATTAGTCGTTCCTCGAAAATGAGTCTTCTTTAAGCTCTTTTCACCTGACTCGTAAAATATGAAAAGATTGCCGAGCGATTGGCCTATCCGGCTCGTTAAAAGGCATCGGAAGTGCTATCCCTGCTCTAGATTTTAATCTTTTTGGACCTCAGGGATTATTACACAAAAATATCGAGCGCTTGTCTTGTTTGGCTCATTAAAACTATTGAAAATTCATCCCTTTTGTATTATTTTACGCCTTTTCGGACTTAAGGGATTATACAACGAAAAAGAACCTTTAGAGTCTTCTTTCCGTTTCTTTTAGACTCTCTAAAATTGAAAGAGACCGAGTTATCTTTGTCGTTAAACTCGTTAAAAATAAGTAGCGACAAACTCATCCAACAGGACGAGAACGAGTTTCACTGTCGCTAGGCTCACTAAAATATAGCGACAGGTTCGCCCGAAGGGTGGATTATAGAACAAGCATATGTTATCCTCCTCAAGCTTGAAAAAAATAAAGAGGTGCTGGTCAACAATGACTGGGGAAAATTGGGAAGAAAACAAGAATAAACTTTATTGGTAGCAAGTTGCTCTTGAACATGACACTTTCCTTCCGCATCCATGCCTGGTTGGGTTGTTTCGTTCACTGGTCTTCACCATTGGTCCGTCACACCATCCATCTCTGGGGTTAACGCTACCAATCTATCGTTAGTTTCGCCGATATGTTCAAGAGAACTCATCCAGACAATTCACCTGAGTCTCACCCACTGCAATATATTCATGCTTCATTCCTTCATGACTACCACCCTGAACCCCATATCATCAGTTTGTTTTCACCTCCAAAATCATTTGCTTCGTTCCGTGTCATTGATGTGGGATTCATTAAGGCCCTCCTGCGACATGTCACTTCTTGTCGACATCAGCTCATTATCCAAGAAGTTGACTTAGGAACAACCCTTTCAGTACTTTGAAACTTGCATGCCTCAATGGAAAGTTTCTCACTTTTGGCGACATGTTTATTCAATGGCCTTTGACCGAGAGATTCTGCGTGGTGTTCGACGCCAAGTCCTTTTTCACACCACGTAAATTGTACTGTAGTACCTTGAGGTTCATTGTCATTATTGGTGATTCCTCTTGCCCTTGTTAACAACTTACATCATTGGCTGGTAATCAGGCGATGTCTTTCCATGTTCGACTCCAAAACATTTTTCACATGGATCGACTTGTACTCCGAGTGAAGATTGGACGAGTTTGAAGACCTCGGATCTAGTTTCATCCATCCGAGCTACGATATATTCAGGGATATAAAACATCCAGTGTACATCATTGCCGATCAGATGATCATCCAAATCAAAGGATGATGTGTCCATATCATCAGTCTGTCACACAGACGATCGTCTGTCCTATGTACATGAAAATGAGTTTATAAAGCTGAGCATGGGAATGCCCGCCTCAGCCAGATCATGAAAAAATGTTGTCAAATAATGTATTGTATTCTATCTTATTACAGGTCGCCTCCCAGCTCAGAAAAACTTCAGATCCTCATAGTAAAGCATTTCACGCGACATCAAAAACGATTAACGACCTGATGCTTTAGGGGGAAACTGTTATAGACATTTTTGGGCACTTCAACCCCAATCACAAATGTCCATAAACTGAGGGCTCTTAAGTCCCTAAAAGGGTTTCTTCACTGCCTAAAGGAACAAGGTCAACTGATTACATCATCTCCCAGAAGTTATCCACTGAAAACTACTCATAAATGGTCAAAACTGGACCATACTGAAAGCTCCATGCAGAGGCTGCGATGCATATCACCTTCCCAATGTACAGGGTGTGATGCATACTGTTTTGCTCCTCTGTAGGGTGCGATGGTCGGGAATGGACAAATGGCAGGGACGCAAATGCGAGGTGGAAGATCATGTAATCTTCCAGAAGCTTCCCCTCTGACACTTGCCACTCCATTTTCAACCAAGGATGAGTAAGAGATCTTCATTCTCCAAGTGGAAGTAGGAACTATCAGAGAGAAGACACTAATCAAGATCCCAAAAGATGACTCACCTCTCTGTAATCATCTATATATGGATCCCTCATCATAGAGATCCAGAGGGTAGAATTTTGTATCTTATAGAGAAGTGTTGTTGGTATTCTGGTGTACATTCATGGTGTTGGGTGATCTAGCTTTGCTTGAGGTGAAGAAGGGCTTCTTAACTGGAGGATGATGCTGGGTCAGAGCACATGGTTGTAATCTTCTTGCTACTTTTCATCTGAATAAAACTATTCTTATTTCCTTCCATATTCTTGTGTACTTGTTTATATATGCATGTATATGGTTAATGTACATCTGATCGTGCATTATTTATGAATTTAGATCTTTGTTTCTTGCATAGTAGTATGTTGTTGTGATTATACAGGTCCTTTTGAAGCTGAGCAGACAAAGAGCGAGCGGAAAAACTCTATCAAGAAGGAGAGGGAATCAAGTGCAAGACTCAGGTTGGCCCTCTTGGTTCTCCTCTCATCTATTTTCTTAAAAGGAATCAATAGTAGACTTTGATTGTTTGTTTCTAAGATAGCCACCCATCTTAGTGGGAATAGCAGCATCCGTGTGGACACTATTCCCGTATAACACCCCTAAGGAAAGAATTCCCTCAGTGTGTGCTCTTCCTCCCTCCTAATATTATTTCGCACTAGCAAACTGCTGCAAAATATCTACATCCCAATTGAAGATCTGCTCTGCAAGGAAACTGCTACTACTCCCTCTCCCTCTGGCAATATTCGATTTGAAAATTTTTGTTTCTTTGTCGAATCTATAGAGAAATAAATTTCCTCAAAAACTAACCCTCTTGGCCCAAGTGACTACGTTGCCTTTGAGGGTTTCCAATTACTTCCTCTACAGAGATTCAAACTTTCTCCTTCTTCTACACAGAGTTCTTCAGCTTACTATCTGTGCTCTGATACCATGTGAAAATTCGAAAACCTTGTATCCTACTGCAAGAACTGATAATGTTTCTTCTATTTGTTAAATTAATCATACAAATTATTTTTAGTTTCCTATGGCAAATACCGAAACATATACACTGCAACCTTCACAAAATAAATACTTCGGAAGAAATAAAAACACTGGAAGAATAGATGCACACACACAATAAAACACCATTATTTTTGGACCAAAGTCCTCAGAAAAACCCAACTTGGGAAAACTGGTGCAATAGCTGAGGGTTTTATTATTATGCGATAGTAAATCTCAATACAAATCTATGGAAGCTTAAATATAGCTTTCCACACAGAGAAATAACTAACAAAAGATCTAGTGAGAAAAATCTCACTTTCACTAGTGATCCAACCATGACCTTAGCTCAAGATGAGCTACTCCTTGTTTCCTCTACGTTGCCTTTGTGTCACCTTACACAGATCTGTGTCACCCAGCTCGAATCAGTGTCTCTCTTTCTAACTGATAAGTCATTATCTGGAAAATCAATCCTCCTGGCCTCCGGGCTCCCACTCTAGCTTTTAGCACTAAATTTTGACTTCTCCTTGGCAAAATACGAATCTCCCTTTGAATCTCTATGCTACCTCTCTGCTTTGCGTTAGCCTCTTTGTCTCTCTGCTATGCACCCGCTAGACTAGAAAAAATTTATTCCGACCTTACTATCCATGCCCCTCTCCCACTACTTTGGCTTCACTGAATCACCTTCAACAACTAATTGCTACTACTCTCGAGATCGATTTCCCAACAAATCAAAATCCTTGCTCCTCAAGTGTATTCTCCAACCCCCATCGAATTTATTCTTATAATCTCTCGTTGAGGCTTCAATGACCAAGATTAAAACATAATCGATGGCTAAGATTAACTAAAGATCGATCAAAGTCTTCTTCTAGAAGATTCTCACCATGACTTAATTAATACACTTTAATTAATTAGTTTGCCTAAGTTTAGACTTAGGTGTTATTAAAAAAATATTGATTGTTTTAATTAAGCCATCTCTAGGTGGAATTTCCATAAATGATTTATGGGTTTTGGAGAATACATGTATTCTAGCCTCTCCACAAACTTTTGCAGCTAGAACACATCTGATGCTAAAAAAATTAACATAACACAATTTAGAAGGCATGTAGTTGTAACATCTCTTCTTAGAGATAAACTACCATTGCCCGAGCTAGTTTGCTTTCATTTTGTGTGTAAACAATTTTCAACATTTGCTATTTATTAATTGAAGTTTTGTTTCATTGTATCTCTACGTTTATGTTTTAAATATGTATTTCATTTCGTTCCTTCATAAATATGGATGAACATGTCCCACAAAGGACAATGGGAACACTAAGCAAGGAAGCATACTCACTCCACAACCAATGAACCCTTATGTTAGTAAGAGAGATCAGTCCCATCTGATTGCCTCATTGGCATGAGGATCATGTTATTTTGGGACTCATATGTATCGTGGAATATGTCTCACAACTAATTTTGATAACATACGAAGAGGATAAGAGATTTTATAGTTGTAGAAGTTATTCCAAGACACCTCAAAATAGATATATTCCATTATTAAGTTGGACACAATACAATAAGTATTTTTTTGAGAACTTGGATTTGGATTTCCCTTAATAAATAAGTGGGTGTCAATAAAGAGTGCACAAAAAACCATCGCCACCCCCCTCAATGATGTGTTCCTTATGTTTCCTTGCCTCTAAAACTGAGACTGTAAAGGAAATTTTATTTTTAGAAAGGGATGTCTATGAGGACATGAAGATTGCCCTCATGTTCTGTTGGGTCCCCATAATACTAGTGATTACCCCATTACTATTATAGTTGTACCCCTTATTAATATTGTTGTGCCCCTATTGTGCCCATATTGTTACTATTGTGCCCCATAGAAGCCCACTATTATTATTATTGTGCCCTTACATTATTATTGTTATGTCGGCTCTGGTTATGTTATGAGCCCTTAGACTCCTATATATAGAAAGGAGGTCTTTTCATTTGTATCATCGAAGAATTGTTCATTTATGTAATGTTAAGGAGGTTGCCCCCTCGAAGAGGCTGAATTCTAAG
>APFE030234404.1:36289-67129 GCA_000404065.3 Pinus taeda | reverse complement strand
TCTCTTTCAACTAAAGGCATCAGCATAGATTCCTAACTTGCCCCAAGGAATCACCTGCAAAAACTGAGCTCAATCCCCACACCCTGAATTGCACTCCCTCCAATTGCCACCAAAAATCCAAAAACTCTAAACCAATCCCCATATCAGTTTACTAGCCTAAAATCCTTGTTCCTAATTGGTCAACTCATCCTATTGACAAAATCCATCGAGTTTTGACCCGAGAGATCCTTCTCATACCTCGTAGGGCTAGCTACGAGGTGAAATGGTTTGATGTAGCCTTGAGAGTTTGTCTATCTCAGCCTAGGTGAATTCCAAGCGCTAACAGTTGGTACCATTCAAAGACAAGATTGAATTTGATGAGCCTATATCGATGGAGTAATCCATCAGAAAGTTAAGGCACTATTATGAGTAATCGAAGTGCAAGCACTGAGTCTAAGCATGATTGGAAAGGTAATGAGAAGAATAAAGGAAAGTGGGCTAAAAAGAGAGGAAAACCTCAGGATATAGATGATAAGGAGAATATAGTGTCACACAAGAAGTTCATTGCAACTAACAGAGGATAGGGATTTTAGTCTGAGGAGTAGAACAAGGGTGATGGCAGGAAGAATTTGTAGTGTTATAGTTGTGGCAAGGATCATTGTAGGGGAGATTGTCCATAACATCAGGGTGGCAGACCGCAAATTTACAGTGCTCAGGAGGCACATATAGTTGGGGATGTTGGACAAAGTATCCCTCATATTTATGCAACATTGGATAATAGGTAGGTTGATCATTAGGTATCTATTATCGATATGGAAGGTAAGATTTGTGATCAAGTTGTTTATATTTTAATTCACCTTAGATCTAACTATAGTTATATCAATCCTGACCTGGTGGATAAATGTTTCTTGAATAAAGAAGTGAAAACAGAGTCTTAATTGGTGCAATTGGATATAGGTACCAAGAAAATAGTTCATCATTGGGTAAGATATTGTGCATTTGAACTAAACGATATGTCTACATTAGCACATCTAAATGTGTTTCCGTTGGGATCATACAATATGTTGTTGGGTATGGATTGATTATATATTCACATGACCAAGGTAGATTGTTATGTAAGACTTTTGAGTGCTTGGATGATGATAGAGATAAGAGAATCTTGAAGGATAAGAAGAAGCCTACATCAGAGAATGGTTAAAAGTATGCAGGAAAAGTGTAGTAGTAGGAAAGGATGTGTATTGTTTGTAGTCCATATCTATAGCGACAAAGGGAAGGATGTTGAGGATAATAAAGTCTTGAAGAGGTATTTGGTTTTGTAGCAATTTCAAGATGTATTTCCGACAGAGGTCTCAAAGTTACCGCCTCATAGGAAAATTGTCTTTTCTATTGATTTGATGTTGGGAGCAACACCAACATTAAAGGCACCTTAGAGGATGAGCACTCCAAAATCAGTGGAATTGAAGTTGCAACTTAAGGAAATGATTGATAAGGGATACATTAGGACAAGTTTGTTGCCTTGGGGTGCACGAGTATTGTTTGCGAAGAAGAGGGATGGTACTCTCAGGTTGTGCATTGATTACAGGAATTTGAACAAGGTGACTATCAAGAACAAGTATCCTTTGCCGCATATTGATGACTTGTTTGATCAATTGAAGGGAGCATCAATGTTTTCAAAGATTGACTTGAGATTAGGAAATCATCAAGTACACATCAAAGAAGAGGACATCTACAAAACCACATTTTGTACCAAATATGGGCACTATGAGTTTGTAGTAGTTCCTTTTGGTCTTACTAATGCTCCAACTACTTTCATGTGTTTGATGAATACTTTGTTCTATCCTTGTCTAGAAAAGTTTGTGATAATACTCATTATGAAATATTGATATATTCTAAGAATGAGGAAGAACTCCTTAGTAGATATTTTGAGACTAATGGAAATGGTTCTCGAGTCTACCAATCAAGGGAGACTCTTCAACGAGAATCCTGATCCTTTTCCTTCTTTTGGAAATATTGGTGCTCTTTATATGGCAATGTTGTCCCTTCCCAGATTTACCATTGGTTTGCCGATTTGGTTGTTTTCGACCACTATGGTTCTGAATGTCCAAACTGCTTCTCAGCTGAGTTCTCCTCTACCTGAACAACATAAACTTCATGTTTTGATCCTAAAATTGACCCTTTTCCTTCTTCACCTATTCTTTCTTCGTCCCTTTCTTCCTCTTCGCCTAGTGAAAGTATTGGTTCTAGTGACTAGGGAGCTAAGAAGAAGAAGAAAATGATGAAGAAGAAGAAGCAAAATAAGCAAGGGGGTCACCAAGCAACCATTACTACAGATGCAACTAGTATGGACAAACCTTCCAATCAGCCCTGTAAAGTTAAATTCCCTTGCATATGTAAGGGTGATCATCTTCTTAGAGATTGTCCTAGTATTCCCATGGTATTAGAAGTGTGGTCCACAGGCTCACATCAACCTTCGTCATCAGCTTCTGGAGACCATGCTGGTGATAAACCCTCAACTATTGATAGTAAGGTCCATGGGAAAAAGGGGAAAGTCAAATTTCCCTGTAAGTTATGCGAAGGGAATAATCATATTCACCTTTGTCCTTATATGGATGAAGTGTCAAAAGTGTTGGAAACCCTTACAATTTCTCAGCCACGACTTCTAGATGGTTATCGGAATATTTCTCCCAATCCTCCACTAGTTGATGAAGTGATTGATCATAATCCAAATCTCATCAATCCCACTCACTCTGAACGTGAATCCCATGAGTTTGTTCCTGACCAACCATTGGTTGAGAAAATGGTTGACCTGATTCCACCTTCAGTCGATCGTAATTTTCCCATATAGAGTAAGGATCATAACGCTCAGGTTCTTCTTATTTATTATGATTCTACCAGACAAGGGGGCATTTCTCTTGTCCCTGCGAAACCCCCTCCAAGGAAACATGTCGTTGCCATTGATTGGAGTCGATTGACAGAACCTCCCATCCCTTCTTACATGCCTTTTAAGATCATGGTAAAGGCTTATAATAAGGACATCCATCACGTTTTTATAGATGAAGGCGCATCAATTAGTATTCTATCCTCAACTGCTTGGCAAGCTTTAGGTTCTCTACAACTTGTGTCTGCTGCTCCAAATCTATTAGATTTTAACATAAGAACCAGTAGACCCTTAGGGATCCTTCCTCAGTTTCCTGTTACCTTGGGAGGAAAAACTATATGTATTGATATTATGGTTGTCATAGACCCTTTGGATTTCAATTTCCTCTTAGGGAAAGACTATGTTTATGCTATGAATGTTGTTGTATGCACACTCTTTCAAGTGATGTGCTTCCCACATGATGGAAGGATTGTGGCTATCGATTATGTTTCATTTGTTGGTCTTGAATTGATCACTAATCATCCTACTTCCCTAAGTGTTCCAAATGTGCAAGTGGTATCTTCCATGCCACAAGTTAATTATGTGGCAACCTATCCCATTTACATACCTACTAATGAAGATGGGCCTTTCACCATCTTCTCAACTTCTTTCGACCTAGATTAGGTAGGTGATATGGAGAATCATTTACTAGGGTCATTGGAGTATAATCTTTCCATTGGATCCTTTGATATGTATCCCTTTTAGGGCATTGTTCTTCGATATGATGAGAGCCTCTTGGAAGCCATTGTCTCTCGGAGGCCATAATCACAAAATTTCTTTTCTTGTGTCAAGCTCCTTAAAAAATGAAACAAGGTGTTAGAGAAAATTTCATTGTCTTGTGTCAAGCTCGTTAAAAAAATGAAATAATGTCCTTGGAGCAGAGTTCCTTTTCTTGGGAAACAAGCTCTTATGAGCATAGTTCTTTTCCTATGTCAAGCACGTTAAAAAATGAAACATAACCCCTTCCAATTCGAGTCTTTGATCAAATCTCATAAATTCCCAATCAAGTCTTTCACTTGATCTCATAAATGAACCTTCATTCCATCCACCTGTTAGTACCCAATAGTTTAATTAGGTGAATGAAATGAAGATTGGGGGGCATTTACCTCGAATTGAGTCATTATGTTGGGGGAATGTAAACTTATATCAAGCATAGTTATCCTTTGTTTCAAACTTGTGTAAAAATGAAACCAATTTCAAGCATAGTTTCCCATATTTCAAGCTTGTGTTAAAATGAAACCATTTCCATCGTGATTGCCATTTTTATCAGCCTATTTTCTGCCAAATGAGCTTTGTTTTTTTTTATTCCATCATCACCATATACTTGGTTGATCATTTGCTTTCACTTGGTTTTTACCCTTTCCTTAGGAATCGTTGCGATGAGTGGTCTTATTAGCTAGCCTATTGACCCTTGTGTGATTTGAGTAGTTCCACCATGACTGAAACCAGTTGCTATCTGTTTATACCACTCGTTCCTGTAAGAGGAACCCTGTTTTAGCTTTTTTCAGACTCCCAAAACATGAAAATATTGTTGAGCACTTGTATTTTCGAACTCGTAAAAGTAAATGAAAAGACATCTACTCAGTATAAGTTTAACCCTTTTCCGGACTGAGGTAGACTATTTACGAAAAAGGAATACCTTAGTTGAACATGGATAAGAGGTTCTCTTGGGTATTGTTTTCTACCTTTTCAAGCCTAAGGGACATTTGGAGTAGTCTTTTTCACTTCTTTTTCAAACTCTCTAAACATGAAAAAGAAGTTGAGTTTTACCTTCCTTGGATTCATAAAACAACAAACAATGATGGACTTTTCGAACATGACAAGACCGAATCACTCCTTCTCAGGGTTTGTTAAATATAATATGAGGAATTCATACGAGGGATGGACTTATAGATCAAGCATATGTTATCCTCCTCAAGCTTGTTAAAAAATATAGAGGTACTCACCAGTATGGTTGGGGAAAATGGGAAAACAAGGGATTCCTTTTTGCTAATGGCAACGAGTTTCTCTTGAACACGAAACTCTTCCACTTCATCTCTGTGGCTGTTGGGTTGGGTAATCTGCTTGTGTTTTGGCTATCATACCATTTTGAGAGCCCCCATTTCACTTTTGGGTCAATGCTGCCAACTCCAGTCAATCTCGCTAGTGTGCTCAAGAGAAGTCATTTAGTTGATCTCTGCTACAATACTCTTAAAACTTCATTTCATGTCTGCCTTTCCTGATCCAGTTCCATATCAAAATCATTCTAATCATTCAATCTAAATCATGATACCCGTTTCATGTCGTTGATGGGGAATACTTCAAGGCCCTCCTACAACGGGTCGCTTCCTATCAACATTAGCATATCATCTAGGAAGTTGACTTGGAAACAAACCTTTGGTACCTTGGTGCTTTCATACATCAATGGAAAGTTTCCTCGCTCTTGACAAATTCCAAGCAGGTTTCTTCCCCTCATTTACTTACTTTAAGGAAAACATTGGGTCTATACCTAGGGGAGATATTTTTTTTCCACAGTCATAAATCCCACATAACAAGGAGGTTCATTGGGAACTCCTCACAAATTTCCTATCCTATTAGATCCTTGCAGAGAAAAATAAAGAAATTTAAATGGATTGAGGAGTGTGGAACTAGTTTTGAGTGATGAAGTAGTTTCTTACAAATTCTTCAGTATTGAAGATCGCAGATCCAGATAAAGAGTTCATGGTGTGTATAGATGCTTGCAAGAGAGGACTTGGTGGAGTCTTGGTGTTATAAGAATATGTTGTGTGTTATGGGTCAATAAAATTGAATGAGCACAAACAGAACTATGTGACTCGTTATCTGAAATTGGAAGTTATCATTTATGCATTGAATATTACGAGACACTCTAGTCTTGGTAGGAGGCTCATTTTGATGAGTGATTCAACCTACTCTGAATGTCAGACAAGATAGATGGCTGGCTACGCTCAGTGAGTTTGACTTCGAGATCAAGGAGATTTAGGGAAAGGAAAACAAGGTTTCATATGATCTTAGTAAAAGTGTACAAGTGAATCACATTGCAATAGTGAGTTCTTATGGGACAGATTTGCAAGAGCGGATCTTGCAGGTAGGACAGTAGGATGATAGGTACCAACAAATTAAGCATAGGTTACAACAACAGGGTATAGGTGATCAGGATGCAAATTATCATATCACAACTAATGGTTTGGTCAAATTTAGGGACATGATTTATGTGTCATATAACAACGAGCTCAAGAAGCTTATCTTGAGGGAATTTCATGTAAAGCCATATTCAGGTCACCCGGGATATCAAAAGACATTGACAACGGTTAAGAAGTTCTATCACTGGTTGAACTTGAAGAAAGAGGTGGTTGAGTATGTTGCAAAATGTTTGGAATATCAGCACGTAAAATGTTATGAAACCAACTTACAAAAGATAGAAAAGATAGATCAATGCCTTAGAAATAATTATCTTCAAGGGGGACACCTCCTTTACATTACACAAATGAACAATTCTCAGATGATACAAATGACAAGACCTCCTTTCTATATATAGGAGTCTAAGCGGTCATAATATAATCAGAGCCGGCCTAACAATAATAATGTAAGGGCACAATAATAACAATAGTGGGCTTCTATGGGGCACAATAATAACAATATGGGGACTACATGGGCACAACAATATAATAAGGGGGTTGTACTAATAACAATAAGGGGTTACACTAGTAGTATAGGGACCTAACATGCCCCTCTCCTTCAAAAATTGTTGTCCTCAATGCTTGAGTAGTTCTTAATGCTTATGTATAAAATTCTTGTCCTCCCATGTGGAATCTTCAACGGGTAAGTTCTTCCAGTTGATGAGATAAACTGAAATTGATTGATTTCATAGCTGTCAGGTTCTTGTTTCTGTGACTACTCCAGGTTCCAATATGATTTTTCCTTCCTTGTCAAGTTTTGGAAATATTGTTGAACTGGGATCTTATGCAACTATTGAATGAGTGGACACACTTTTTCTTCCTTCTTCCATTCGTCCCTTGCTTCGTTTATCCTATCTGGTTGGATAATAGAAATAGCACAAAACAATGCTTCCACATCCTCATCCTTTCTTGAGAGTGCATCTGCAACAACATTTTGCTTCCCTTTTTTGTAGATGATTTAAAAGTCATAACCCAACATATTTGTGATCCATTTTTTTGTTCTTCTAAAGATAATCTTTGGTCTAAAAAGTGTTTGAGATTATCATGATTCATTTTTACCTTGAAGTGTCTTCCCATTAGGTAAGGTCGCTATTTCTTAAGTGCATGTAGTATTGCCAACATTTCCTTATCATAAATGACTTGTTTGAGATGTAGCCATAAAAATACCCAATTACCTAAATCAAAACTTCTTTCATTGCGATGTTGATCTTCCTGTTGTTTCATTCGATTCTGCACCAAAGTGGCATTATCCTTTAAAAGTTGGAGAACTTGTTGTTGATGCTCGATTTGATCTTTCATTGCTTGAATCTTTTTGTTCTTGATATGTCCTTCTATCTTGAGAGTTTGAGGAGTGGTAATTTCTTCCAATGCATTACAAGATATGGTCGGATTCAATTCTTGATGCTCGATGTGATCTTTCACTTCTTGAACATTCTTCTTCTTGATATGTCCTTCTATCTTGAGAGTTTTAGGAGTGGTAATTCTTACCAATGCTTTACAAGATATGGTCAGATTCATTTCTTCTTTCTTTGTGGTTGGTTCCTGATGTATTTCCTCTTCTTTTGACGTTTCTTGATCCTTTTCTTCCTCCTCTTCACAATTAATGTAAAATAATTCCTTCCCAGCACACTTATGACCTTTAATGTATTTGTTATCACAATTGTAATAAAGCCCTTTTTCTCCTTTTTCTTCCAATTGTTGTGGTGTCAACCGTCTAGGTTGTGGAAGGCTAGGAGAAACAACACTTCCATATTTATATTTGTGATGGGTAGACTTCCTTGTTGCCATAATTTTGCTTTCCACTTTTCTTGCCAACTTGAATGCCCTCTTCGATGAATCAGGTTCCCAAAGATGAACTTCATGTCGAATGTTGTCCTTTAAAGTCCTTAGGGAGACATCAATCCTCTGCTTCTCTAGAATATCATTTTCACTTATATTCAATTATTGAAAGTTCTCAATTTGCTCTTCCATTGAACACTTTTGTTTGAGATTTATCAATTGGCTAAAGAAGGTGTTGCTTTTTGTATCCTCATAATGTTATATCATTTCCTCTGTGAAAATTGACAATGTAACAAGTGGTTTACGAGAACAAATCCCTTTATACCATAAAAATTGATTCGGTTCTAAATAATTAGATGCAATACGTACCTTTTGTAACTGTGGTACACCATGTAGATCAAAATATTTCTCCATCTGAAGCATCCAATTTACCAGATCCTTGCCATCAAACTGCCTCATCTCATTTTTTCTTGATTTTAGGAGCTCGATCTTGAAACAACTATCACTCTGTAATTTCAGATCTTTAAGTTCTGAAATTTTGGCCTGTAATATCCCTCTGAGTCCTCTTTCTAACTCCGCAAGTCTGATTGCAATTGGATTCCTGAAGAAAGATTTATTCCCAATCTCCCGCGATGACCTAATTATAGAATAGTTCAGTAGAGTGAACTTGTATGACGTCCCCACATGTCACAGTTTCAACCTTAGGTTCTGAAAACTATATCCAAACAAAATAAAATCCGTCCTCTTTTTGTAACTTTTGACGAAATTTCAGTCTGACGCTCAGAGAGAAAGTTATGATGATTTTCCCAAGGTCACCTGTTTAGGATGTAATTTGGGAGTCTACAAAAACCCTAACTTCATCAGATCATATATCTGACAATATAGCGAGCCAATATTTGAAATTTGGACCCGAGGTTCCAAAATGATTTCTTCTCAAATGGGATTTTTTTTAGCCTAAGAAACTTCGTAGCAAAAATGTTATAGCGAAACTTCCATGATGACTTGTTTTAGATGAAATTCTGGAGCTTACAAAAAACCTAACTTCCTCAGATCATATCTCCAAACATATAGCGAGACAAGATATGAAATTCAGATCCTAGGTTCAATGAGATTTCATCTCAAATGGGTTTTTGTTTTCACTTCTGAAACGTCGCAGAAAAAATAATTATAGTGAAAATTCCACGATGACCTGTTTGGAGCAACGAAACCCTAGAATCCAAAGCTCTGATACCAAATGTTATTGAAACCAGCTCACAAAAAGATAGAAAAGATAGATCAATGCCTTAGAAATAAGCCTCTTCGAGGGGGCAAACTCCTTTACATTACACAAATGAACAATTTTTGGATGATACAAATGACAAGTCGTCCTTTCTATATATAGGAGTCTAAGGGGTCATAATATAATCAGAGCCGACCTAACAATAATAATGTAAGGGCACAATAATAACAATAGTGGGCTTCTGTGGGGCACAATAATAACAATATGGGGACTACACGGGAACAAAAATATAATAAGGGGGTTGTACTAATAACAATAAGGGGGTTACACTAGTAGTATAGGGACCTAACATAAAAGCAAAGTGTAAGCATCTAGGTAGTTTATCGTAGTCGATTCTAATTCCAGAGTGGAAATGGGAGGTCATTTCCATGGACTTCCTTACAAGTTTGTTGAGGAAATCAAAGCAACATGATTCTATTATGGTTGTAGTTGACAGGTTGAGCAAGGTAGCTCATTTCATTGTAGTTAAGTTTATGAACTCAACTAGTGACATAAATGAAATTTTCGTCAAGGAGATAGTGAGGTTGCATGGTATTCCTAAGAAGATTGTTTCAAACAGAGATGCTAAGTTCACTTATAGGTTTTTGAAATAGTTTTTTCCTAGTTTGGTGATAGAGTTAACTTTCATTACAGCTTATCATCCACAAACAAATGGACAAACCTAGAGGGTTAATAGGATTATTGAGGACATGTTAATAATGTATGTCATGCATCAACAGAGGAAGTGGGAGGAGTATCTTCCATTGGTAGAGTTTGCATATAATAATGGGTATTAGGAGTCCATGAATATGAGTCCATTTGAGGCACTTTATGGGTGAAGCTGTAATACTCTCATCAATCAGAGCGATATAGTGAACAGGGTACTGATTGGGCTGGGTATCTTGGCATAAATGGAAGAAGAAATGTAGGTTATCGAGAAGAATCTAAAGGCAACATAGGAGAGCCAAAAGAGTTATGCATATCAACATGTTATGCAGAAGGGTATTTAAGGAGTTTCAGGTTGGGAAACATGTGTACTTGTGCATCAAGCCCAAGAGGAGCTCCATGAGGATTGGATCATGTGCCAAGCTGACACCTCGGTATTGTGGGCCTTTCGAGATCCTTGAGAGGATTGGACTAGTGGCCTACCGACTTGCACTGCTTCCGACAGTGAAATTCCATGACATTTTCCATGTTTCATTGTTTAAAAGATACGTGAAGAGTGATGATCATGTGATTATTTGGTACGTATTGCAGGTGGAACCAAAAGCAGAATTTAGCTGGAACCTCAGTGCATTTTGTAGTGAGAGATGCTCATGCTCTAGAATCGAGCAATCAAGTAAGTTAAAGTGTAATGGAAGCACTTTGGGTCTGATGAAGCTACATGGGAGATGGTTGATTAGATGCAGGCTATGTATCCTTCTCTATTCGCTGGTTGAGTGGATGTATTATGATATATGTGTTGGATGTTGTGTTTTGGTCATGTCTATATATATGCATATGTATGTAAATACCACATCGAGTTGTGTTATAAAGCCCCAATAAGTGGTATGGTGTTCATGGTATGATGGCCATGGTCTCAACTATATGATATGATGTAAATGTTGCATTGAGTTGTGTTATAAAGCTCCATGGGTAGCATGTGTTTTACTATTTATAAGTGATTGAACACCAAGGATGGTGTTCCCCTGAGGGGGAGGGGTTTGTAATAACCCTTGGTTGATTTCCTATATAAATAAAAATAAGACCAAGGTCATGGGACACGTATTACAAGCTGAATGTTGGGTAAAACATAGTGATGGGTATCACTAGTGGTTAATAAATGGTTATGGAAATTGGCAAAGGCAAAGAGACATAATTGACATTTATCTTGAAAATAAAGGAAAATAGGAGAAAAGGAAAGTGAAAAGACTCAATTTTGCATGAGAGGGAAATTGAAGGAAAATGAAAAAAATAGAGGCTTCAATGATAAAAAGGCTTATGAGGATCAATTCACAACTTTTGTATCATGAGCTTTTTGTTAGTTTAGTTTTGGATCTCTCTTCTCTTCACTCATTCTCTCATACTCTAGCACACTTAGAGCATTCCTGGAGCATGCTTGGAGAACTCTAGTTTTCACTTGGATTGGAGAAAGAAGGCAAAGGAAAGCAGGAGAGCGCAAGGGAACAATTGGATCAACAACTACAATTAGGTTGCTTTGTAGGTAATAGGTTGCAAGTGTGATTTCCTTGTTGATTTATGAATGCATGGTATTTGCATGTGATTTTCTGGTTATGTGTTTTCATTAGCATGGAGGATTTCCTAGATTGCCAATGGTTTTAGCCTTGCCTTGCCATTTACTGGATAGCCATGGTGTTTCGGGTTTTTCCACTTGATTATTTTCGGATTGGTGCTCAAAATTTCTTATGGATGTGGGTTGGAACAATGCTTTGGAATCACTAGAACAACTTGGGTTGAGTTACTAGTCTTGGAGCCTAGGTTGGGACAAATGCTCTAGAGCCGTTGGTGGGTTGAGTTACTAGTCCCTGCAGTCGGGTTAGACAAACGCTCTGGAGCCCTGGATGAATGTGGGTTGAGTTATTAGTTCATGGAGCCCTGAAAAACTTGGGTAGAGATTGATTTGGTTGGTGTTAGTGACGTTTGACTATGGAGGTGGAATCATTGTGGTTGAGGTTTGAGATGGTTTGGCCTTTGGAAGCCCTAGTTTGGTTTTATCTTGGTTTATTCCATACTATCCCACATTTATGCTTGGAATATGGCGTGAGGCTGATTGTCTGAAAGAGAGATTTGGTTCAACTCAATATATGATCGGGCGGTATGTGGAAGTCCTTGACTTGGTTAGTATTTTCATATGTTAATATGAGACATTTCCTTATTGTGATCTATGAGCATTTGTAGTGATTATGTTGGCGATATTATGGCTGAGTTGCCATGGTTTATATGTTGGTTATTTTATGGTTATATGTTGATTATATGATGTGTACCATCTATGGCTCATATCATGATTTGTTTAGTTATTGAATGGTTGATGAATATATAGACTAATAAGTGTCGTTGCAGTTATGTGGAGAGGGCATAGAGCATTCTTAGTGATTCTTAGATGAATCTCAAACTATTATGATTAGATATGCTTTCACGACCTGTAGCTTCTACGTCTGCCATGTGTTTGAAGAAATGTTTAGTGTGTTATAGGTAGTCTAGGTCAATTACTTGATTCAAGTTTGCATGATTAGCTTTGTCCTCATGTCAATAATAATTCTCGAAAGTCTCTAAAGGTTTTGTGCAGTGGTCTAGAGGTTGGCCTAGAATTGTGGCTCAGATCTCAGTAACACACCCTCTAAACTAGAAATTGGGCTATAACTGCATGGAAGCAGTGTCATGCGTGTGTTTGGATCCCTATAACCACACCCTTGCAGGCTTGCGCACGTGGTTGGGTTGTTAAGTCAGAGAAAATCAACCCCAACTCAAGGTTTGGTCACTGAGGGTGGTTCTTTGGCCCCTTAGTGTCTTCTAAGCCTATAAGAATCTCTGTGAGTTGTCAGTTGTCGACCCCACTTTCATAACTGAAGCTTGGAGGTCGGGTCATGTCATAGTAACTCTTTGTCTCATGTTTACCCTGACAGGCTTGTGGATTTGGGTAAGTGTGGGAGGGGTGGTTACAAACGCTCGTCTTGTATGTAGGAGGAGCCAAAATCTGAGGTAGCACCATGTGCGTCAAACTTGCAAGGAGAGGGAACAATTTTGGCACGTCCGATATGCTAAAATGTCAATTGAAAACTACTATTGAATCTCTAGTTTGCAAGGGAGGGTGATTACTTTTGGAGCAACAATTGCATGCCAAGGGTCATAGAATATGGCTTGGCCAAGGCTCGAGATGGTGGGTCGGGCAATGACCCCAATTCAAATCAATGAGATCTAAAGCCTGTGATTCAAATTGGAGGCTTTGGCATCCAATAACACAAAGTGAATTGAACCATGAAGAAGGGTGTCATAAACTACAACAAAATAAGATTGAATATAACATGAGTTGAGGCTTGGCGAGTAGTCTAGATATGACAGACGTTCAAGAATATGGTAGTGATCATTCATGAGTTCAAATGAATTGTGATTAGCTCGCATGTAGTGATGCCTCAAGATTGATAGTGCCATAAACAATCTTTATGGAGTGGTGATTCCGTGTCCCTTAATCGCTAGGCTAGGTAAGGTAGTGAAAGCCCCCCTTTTAAACCATAAACACCCCATAAAAAAATACAATTTTAATATTAAAATTAAACTAATAATAATTTAAATTTATAAAATATGAAATATATAATAAACAAAAGGTTATTTTGCCGTGTTTTAAAAACTTTATAAATAAATATAATTTCTCAACTAATCAATGTAAGAAAATCATTAATAATTTAAAAATTTATATTAAAAATCATTATTAAATCATAATTCTAAATAAAAATACAAAATATATATAACCATTTTTATTGATCTATGAAGCATGATAAAGAACTTTGGAAAGACTTTATTCATTACTTGTAAGTAATGTCTATAATTTAAAAAATGGCCCCATACATAAAATACTTAGAATTTAGAAATGGTTCCATAGAGGAAAATGGTTTAAAGTGTTGTTTGTTTTTTTTGATTTGTATTGCATACGGAAGTAAATTATTTCAAGTATAAGGTAGGTTAGGGATAGTTTCAATGGAAAATATATATTATGTCCATGAATCATTAACCAAAAGAATATATCTTTCACTATCAGCAAGGAACCAACCACAGCTTGAGTGGGCCTAATGGTTAAAAGCATGTGTTTCCTCCTAAGAGGTCACAAGTTCAAAACCAGAGGGGGTAGAGTATGTATGCCTTCGTAGACTTAGCAGTCAAATCGCTGCGCGGAGGTGGGTCCCTTGTCCCACAAACAAGGGGGTCTCATACACCAATTTGGTGTCTGGCTTGGCTGTGACCTTAAAAATGGATATTATTATTATTATTATATATCCTTTGTTGCCTAGTCGTGTCTCTATCACCATGGGTCTCCCAATACAATCACGTATCACCTTTGTTTCTTTGTTAACATTATTCCTTATCACCTTAATTATTAAATCCTAAATTATGTTATGTTAGGGTAAATATAGTTGAGAAAAACTATGCTATGAATGGGAGAATAAGAGCTCACACATGTCATATTTTCAAAGAGTTGACCAAGAATAACTTAAGAAAGTGGTCATTCAATGTGGCTACTTTTATATGTCGGTAGTAGGTTGAAAAATATTTTATTATCATTGATTATTTATACAAACTCTTTTTTTGTAAATATGGGAATATTGGTGCTTCAATTCATATTTAATAGGGTATAAATTAAATATTGATTTATTCTGAATACATTTTTATCAAAATGAATGAGTAGTAGAAGAATCAGTGTGTTACGAAATAATTTGTAATGAGTTTTTTTGTTTTGTTTTTTTTAAGTGTTTTGCGTTAATTGGACTTATTATTATTGGTGGTGGCAAGAAATGGTTATTATATTTTTCATTTAGGTTTAATTTTAATGAGTGATATGTTGAATTGATATTAAGTATATTATTGTAATGGTTTTAAGTTTTAGTTTTAAATAATTTTGAGTCTGTTAACATTCAGGTTGTCCCTAAGCTCTTGAAGGAATACGGCTGAGGTAACCACAAACCAATTTTTGGATTGCAGGTTCTAGCCCACCTGCAATCAGAGAGGGCTCTCTCTTGATGATTTAGCTTTGTTGATGATGATTTTAGGCTAGTTATTGGGTTAAATGGGTTTTGTTTATGTTTGGATGGTGTTTGAATGGAAGGAAGATGCTTTCAAGCAAAGAGGCAATGCATAGTGTGGTAAGTTTCAAACCATTAGGCATGGAGTCATGGAGCAAGACTGCTGGTGTGTTTTTTTGGTCACAAGAGGAGAATGGAGCAAGGTAGTTGCACATGAAACAACCTTCAAGCTAAAGAGATGGACTGAAATGTAAGGAATGAGAGGCAATTAAGAATCTCTCAATCAGCTTAAAAGAGGGAAGGAAAATCAGCTCTATCTAGGGGTAGTTAAGAATCCCTGGATAACTGTCATACATGGTGAATTAGGGCAAATATGAGCCACGTGGAATTCATATTTATGCCTAAAACAGATTAAAAACATAAATAAACAACAGAAATTGAGCATATAGTGCAATTAAACAAGTTCTAAGCTAATCTTTCTTTCTGCTGTTTAGATAATGATTTATGAATGGAAAACAGAGGTAAGAAGCACTTATTGGGTCATGTACCAGTACAAGAATTCCACAGTCACTCTTCAACCATTAAACACAGTAAACAATTCATTCTCCAAGCTCGTAAGTAGTCTTTGATTATGGAAATGATCAGATATACAGTGCGAGTCTTTGCTTAAGAAAAACATCCAACCAACAAAAACCAAGCCCCATTACATTGTTCAGGGCTGTATATATAGGGTAAGTATCCAAAAACATTTATTACAACCGAACTAAACAGGTCTGCGGGATTTTTTTTTTAAAACCTAAACTTGTGCTGAAATTAAATACAAGTAAATATCTCTTAAGTTGCGCCAGAGGCAACTGGATCAAAATGAGTTAATATGGTGTCCTTGGTGACCTGGTGCAGTGCTTTTGCAATAACTGTGCTTTGAGCTTTGGTCCATTGATCTTATGTTAGTTTTAATGTGTAGTCATTGTGATGATGAGCTTTGAGTGGTTCCTTAACTACTTCTTGACTTTTAAAGATTTCTTTTAATGTTTTATTCGCCTCGAGCCCTGACAAAATCTTCACTGATACACTTTGCTGCAACACTGATACTCTTTAACACTTGAATCGAGACTCTCTCTCTCTATTGATCCTCTTTAAACTACTAATTTGCCCCTTTTATGCCCTTCTGCGGCAAAAGCAACTACTAAAAAAAGAGATTCCCCATTTTGGCCTATTTCCCATAGCGATGCGCGATACTATCTCAGAATTTGAATCCGGGCCTCCTAAGATGCTTTTTCGTGCTTGCGCGCCCTTCTTTGGCGGGTGACGTCAGCGGTGGGTCCTGGTACGGCAGATGACGTCAGCGGGGTGATGTGGTAGGGCGTTGGATGGTGCGGTGCCTTATATGTTTTTGAGATGCGATAGCGATAACTGAAATGCTGCGATTTGCGATGAATTTGCAGTGAAACATGTCTTAATGATAAATCATGTTTTAAACGAAATATATGAATAAATGGAGGCATGCGGCGAGGAAGTATTTGTGATGCGATATGCTCTCTTGATGCGATGGCAATGTCGCATTGGGGCAAAAGGAAGCGACATGCATTTCGGGAACATGACTCTTGCGACCACCGATTGCCAACTTGTGATATCGCATCGGCTAAAGGGGAAGGGGCATATATATATGTGGCATATAGTATTGCGATACGTCGATTGCGAAATGGCATCGGTGGAGCATCCATCGGGGAGGACAAAAACGAGCAACATTAGCCTTGAGACCTCCGACTGCGATATCGCATCGGAGGGGGTCCAAAGGGATCGGAAGAATGTTAAGGCAGTCAGCAATTGGAAGAAGGGTATATATGCTTTTGAAGAGTATTTGAGGCCTCGGAAGGGGTCCGATAACCTAAAAAAGAGGAATTTCATGCTTTGGAAGGAGTCCATTGCATTGGAAGATGGTTTTAAAGGGGTAAAATGAGGGTTCTTACTATGTTTCAGGCAAACTTAGCAATTCCCAAGTGTACTTATGGTTATTTTTCAACCAAGGGGAGGGGATAAGTATGTAGGGGAGTTATTTAACATAGTTTTAATAGGGGAAGGGGAACTAGATAGGGATTTACATAGTAGAATTAGTGGTTAATATGACAAATGATAAGAAAGCGCTAAGTATGAGATCTTAGGCTATTAAGGAGGAATGAGACTCCTGGAGGAAGTACGAACATTCCTTGAGTAAAGCAGATCTTTACCAAGGCAACTGATATGGAAATGATGAAACTGAGAGATATCAAGCAGATCTTGACCTCTTTAGGAAGTTAGTAAGTGATTGAGGAAAGAAGAAGGAGGGGGAGTTAGACATGCCTCGCTTGAGTCCTTCAAATAGCAAATGCCTGATAATTGTGACTTGAACAAATACGACACTTGAAAACATGAAATTGATCATAAATCAACATTCTGCAACCTCAAAACTACCTACCTAGCCTACTTACCTAGCATTTTTTCTTCTTTTTGGTTTGGGTGCACTTAGACTTGCAGACCCAACTTTTCAATTTTTCTTTTACTGTCTTCCTATCTATATCTACACTTATTTCATCCAGGGCTCAGATTAGGCTGTTGAGCACCCTTGCTTCTCTACCTATCTAGGAATCTGCCAAGATTAAGCTATTTGGACAGATGGTGATTCTCTATATTCTAAAACAAGAAATTGAAACATAGGGAGACCAAGATTAAACTGTTTGGACCTCCCTTTAACCGAAAATTCTTCAAAAATGGACTAGTACATCAAAATTGGAACACAGCAGTGGCACTGGAACTGGCACATTATCATGGCATCCTTCTTTGACTTCTGTAGCAAATATGGAACATTGCAACATGCAAAGAATGACATATTTGGCATGTAAAAATGTCAATCATGAAAGATGAGTAACCTGCTATAGCAGGAGGCTAACAGGTTTTATACACATGAAGGTATGTTCCTATCAGTAGCGAAGGAAAGGCTCCGCAGCTGAGTGCATGGTGGCCTGGAAGAGTCCACAGCTGAGTGCGTGGACCCCTACAGTTGAGTGTGTAGGGTAGCATAACTATGTAATGTGAAGGATATATTTAGTAAATACTGATTTTGGGTTCGAAATATTTGCATTTGTGTTTTATCTGTTTACCTTGCTCTAAAAATTGTTTCCATGAGTCAATGTGTTTCCTCTACGCGAATTTGGTTAACTGAATATGTTTATGCGTAGTAAATATACTGAATGATATTCATGAAGTTACATATCTAAACTAAGATAGTTATTGGTAGAGAAGATAGGTATGCGCGATGATAGATCTAGGCCACAAAACCCTAGAAAGCATGCTTATGTGTGCGAAATTAGCGGGGACATATTCTTAGGGTCTGAATAACGCATTTGAAGGGTTTATGCGAGGAATTGAAGATATTTAAGGTCGATTTCAGGGTTAAGATCTATCCGAGGGTTAGATCTGCGTGAGGGTAGATCTCAGCTATAGAAACTCATCACATCATCTTTGGATGCAGAAACTTTGTTCTAGAATCCCCCAATACTACTTCGGGTGAGACTGCAACGTGTGCTACGTAGGTTGTTGCCGAAAGGGCCAAAAGTTGAAGGCTTTGCTGGTTGGCACGAACAACTCTGAACCTGGGTTAGGACCCCTTAAGCCAACATTGGGACACATAAATATTTTGTTGCAACACCTCTTGTTGTTGTAACACATACTGTCGTAAACCTACAATGCTGATGTTTCAACACCTGTGAGGACTTGATAATGTTGAAATTGTAACATATTTTGTGTTGCACTTGGTACTGTTAAAGTTGTAACATGTTTGGTACTTTTTAAGTTGTAATGCCTCTAAAGCAGTGATATTCCTGATGTTGTAACACCTTTGGTGTTTCCTAAGTTGTAACGCATTTGAAGTAGTGATATGGCTAATGTTTTAACACTCGAGCATTGTCGATGTTGTAACACTCTAGAGTTATGACATGCCTAATGTCATAACACCACCAAATATGTAACATGTTGATTTTGTAAAATTACTAACTAATGAAGAAGCAATAACATGTGACACTATCATACTACACCAATAATGGGAATGTGACTCCAACTAGTAGCACATAGCCACCGTGCGATGCTACAACCATGACTCAAATCCAAAACGTGTCGATTCCTCACTTGGAAATCATTTAATATTTAATTAACTTCCCTTACACATGATATATATTTTATTAATTGGCATGATTCACAATTTTCCCAACCATTACCTCATCTCCCACAATATCCATTGAACATCAAATCCAACAGGGAGAAGCCATCATTATATAACCACCTCACCACCTCCATGACATTTCCATAGTATGGGCATGATCACCCAATAGTGAATAATATCAATGGCATCTATAATATTAGCTAACACACCCTTCTCCATTTTCAAAAATATGGTAAGTCTTGTAATTTCCACCATTCACCCATTGTAGAAGCTCTTTATGCCGTCATTGTGACTAAGTTAGTTAGAGTGCTAAAGTACTATTACAGTGAATTAATAAGAACCATGGAAGGCTCTTTGATATGCGATGGACCCACTGATGTAATTCTACTAGAACCATATGGTGATTCCTAGAGGATCTTCTAAGAAACATAATGGTTTATGTTCAGACATTGCAAGGGTCCAATGATAAGTTTTCCTTGGAATTCACATCAAATTTACAAGGTAAAGGGACATTGATTGAAGGAATTCTTATGACATTGGATGAAGAGACAATAGTTGTAGCATCATACTACGGAGAGAGTTGGTTTTCTAATAAGGTGTTACAACCAGAAGTAAATGACAATATTTTGTAGGAAGAGTAAGTGTTGGTGAAGAAAAGAGACAAGTTTGATGAAAATTTTCTACCCCTACCCTAGGCCAATGTATTCTAGTTTAGTTAGAAATATTTCACTTGTGAAGGGCACCATGAAATTATTTTAGGGTACCACTTGAAGTTGTTGAACCATTTACGATTCTAGAAGTTTGTAAAATTTCCCTTCTTTCTATCAAAAATATTGTAGTAGATGCCATTAAATTCCCAAAATGCAAAGGGACTAATAAATTTCCTCTCATACGATAGCCTTATTGAAATTATCATCATGTATGCATTAGAGTAGGTGGGTCACACTTGGGGCAACCTTCTAGATCTCTCCTTAACTCTATGTGAGTCAGAAGAAAAAGGAGAGGGTATGATGCTAGAGGAAGTAGTATTTATAGCACAAGTACAGGACTCTACAACTCCAAATATAAAGGAGATTGTAGCTATAAAAAAAATTAGAAAGGAAACTACAAGAATGTGGGTTGTAACACCAAAACAAGGGGTATAGCAACCTAGGGACGAAGTAGGAAAAAAACATTAAGAAGCTTCTCATGACAGTGAAATAGATATGTGAGGTGAGGAAGAGAAGAGGAAAACCTCTGATGTAACATAAGAACTAGCAAAGGGAATATGATAAAATGACTGAAGAAAAATCCCTTGCTATAACACAATAACAAATAGGAAAACATGACAAAGAAGGAAAATAATAGAACCTTGTTGATAAAAAAGAACCAATAGGAGGCACTCGTACTACAACAATAGAATTAGCATGAAAATACAAAAATATAAACAAAAAACCTCTTGCAACATATACCATGGATATTGAAATTATTTAGCATATCAAGAGAAGATTCCTCAAACACAAAAGAGTAGCCACCCATAGGTAACCCTTGTCTAAGGCCGTTATATTCAAATTGTAGGTTTTAACCCCATACAGAAATTACCTGCATACGAATTCTAAAACATAGAAAATAAACAATAGCAAGAGCATAACGCATAAAACACATATACACAGATATTTTCCCCTGGATCCCAAAACCGGGACTACCAAATTTATTTTTCATTATGTTCCTTTCATATGTTACAATACATATATATACATGCCGAAGCATCCAATACCATGGACTGAAAACCATCGCGCCCAAAACCATGTGCGAAAACCATGCACAAAACCATAGGTAGGTTCACCCACCTAATATGGGGTCCAAATATTTTTTCATGGGGCGCTGCCTTGGACGCCGTAGAGGGGGGCTACCTGCTCCCCTCAAACCCTTTGGATAGGGGGGGCTGCCACCCCCCCTATGACCCCCCTGCTGCGCAATCAGCGCAACTAAGGGGGGGTCGCAACACCCCGATTGACTAGGTAGGCTAGTCGTGGAAAGAATATAACACAAATATCGTTCAACAAAGTAATACATAAAGAAAATTTAACCAAAGTCTGCCAAAAATAATGAGAGACTTAAAATCCAAGATACAAGTTGGTTAGACCTAGGATGACTTGGACTACCTTGCACAAGTAGCTAAGATCACTACTGGAAAACTTAGAAAGAATGGGATAAAGGAGAAACCTAATAAATTAGTCCCTGACATAGAGGATGTATAGAACTGTTATAGAGGGATACAAACAAAGGCTCACAAAAAATTGTGTATATTTAGGCAAAATGGACTATGGCTAAGTATAAGGCTATTCAAAAAGATGAATTTTAACTTTCAATGTAGGAGGACGCCACACAAGAAAAATTTGATGGTAACACTTGGGTGGAAGCCCAAGTTTCCAAATGGAAAGATATGGCTACATCTTATGAGAAAGGGATAGTAACCTTGAAGGAATGAAAAGCTATAAAAATCCTCAAATAGAGATGGGAGATCATTTGGATATCCATAATGGGACTAGTGGAAATATGGTTAAAGAAAGAGTGAGAGAAGACCTATAAACTACAAAAAAAAGTAGAAACCTTAGAGGAACAAAAGAAAAAACTTGGCATATTTATGGAATCTATATTTAGTTGCATAATTCCTTCTCATGTATATGAAAAGTTTTAATATGAGAAGTATTTGTTATCTCAATTCAAGGAAATTGTTGAGAGGAAATCCCACAAGTTGACCTCTATAATTATGGAAGCCCACTATAAGTGCAGTAGCGGGGAAAAATATTGTTGTGAGAATTGTATGAACATACTATACTACTGCACCATGATCTTAAGTGGAAACCTAACCATTTTTTGGGTGATGTTCAACCCAAAGTTTTTACTTCTTTCCTAAATACTCATGTTCAGTAGAAAATTTCCCTATTCATTATTCAGTAGAATCAAGATTGTGACCTTTCGCTTAGAGGTGAATTTCATTAGCCAAGAGCTATCGTCCATTGGCATTATCAATTGGCTAAATCTCCCCTACAAGTAAAACTCATATCCTTTACAAGAATGAAATCCATTAATTGATGCAGTAGGAAATTTGAATTTTTGAAGATAAAATCTTAGGAATGAAGTCAAAAAATATGGGAATAGGCTACAATGGATATAAGGAAAACAAATGCATTGAGAGTGACTTTTTTATTTTTATTTTTAGCGTGTTACAGAGTTTGTTAGATTGTTTGCTAAGTTTTTATTTTTTTAATACTTTTTTATTTTATTTTTTTAATTGATTCTCAAGGGAATCTTCTCAGCGTATGCTTCATCTAAATGCCTAGATTGATTCTCAATACTTGTCAACAGAGTATGTTAGGTTGCATTGAGAGTGAATTTTTTAATTATTTTTTAGTGTGTTAAAGAGTTTATTAGATTGTTTGTTAAGTTTTTATTTTTTTAATACTTTTTTATTTTATTTTTGAGATTGTTAGATTTTATTTCTATATTTTTTATCCGAATACTTATCAACAGAGTTTGTTAGGTCGCATTGAGAGTGATTTTTTTATTTTTTTATTTTTAGTGTGTTACAGAGTTTGTTAGATTGTTTGTTAAGTTTATATTTTTTTAATACTTATTTTATTTTATTTTTTTAATTGGTTCTCAAGGGAATATTCTCAGCATATACTTCATCTGAATGCTACAGAGTTTGTTAGGTTGCATTGAGAATGATTTTTTAATTTTATTTTTAGTGTGGTTCACAGTTTGTTAAGTTTTTATTTTTTTAATACTTTTTTATTTTATTTTTTAATTGATTCTCAAGGGAATCTTCTCAGCATATGCTTCATCTGAATGCTAGATTAATTCAATTGATTCTCAAAATATGCTCAGCATGTGCTTCATCTAAATGCCTATATTGATTCTCAAAATATGCTCATGCTTCATTTGAATGCCTAGATTAGTTCTCAAAATATGCTCATGCTTCATCTGAATGCCTAGATTGATTCTCAAAATATGCTTAGCATATGATTCATCTGAATGCTTGAGTTTGTTAGGTTTTTATTTTTATTTTAATTCTCAAAATATGCTCAACATATGCTTCATATGAATGCTTGAGTTTGTTAGATAGAGTTTGTTAGGTTTTTATTTTTATGTTTGTTAGGTAGAGTTTGTTAGGGTTTTATTTTTATTTTTTTAATTGACAACCTAGATTGATTCTCAAGGGAATATTTAGATTGATTCTCAAGGGAATATGCTCAACGCCTATAGTGTGTTAGAGAGTTTGTTAGGTTGCATTGACGTTGCATTGACTTTTAATAAATTAAAGAGTTTGTTAGGTTGCATTGAGTTTGTTTGTTATGGAACAACTCACAAGCATACATTTTCTTGCCCAAGATTGGACCACAAGACCTATGAGGATGAAACCTCCCTACCTAACCATTGGACCACATCCTTGGGACTATATATAAGGAACTTACTGACTTTAAATTGGCACATCAAACAATGATATATGAGATTGCTTGTGGATAAAATCTCATTAGAAAATCATATTAGAGGTTTCAGCCAAGCAGCCTGTGAAATGGTGTGTGATGTACCATATTTAAGGTTGGTAAGCTACAAATATGGATGGTTTTTGGATGTTTTAATCCTAACCTAACATCATTCATTTGATAACAAAAATGTTTCCATAATGTTGGTTTTTGAATTCATTAGAGGTAAATTAATTGATTTGTATGGGGTTTCTTTTTTATCAATATAAATAAGGTGGGGGGAGTCTATTCCGAAGGGCCAAACATATCCATGACAAGAATTGAGTAGCTCCTTAGGATGATATTCAAAGGTGGAGGGAGTTTATTCCTTAAAATTTATCATAAGGGTGAAACATATTTCTAAGGGGAAGAGCCTAAGAGAAGGGGATTAAAACTGATTATCCTAACCACTCAATCTAACAAATAGGTATCTTTATAAGAGATACTTGAACAACATTTAAGTTAAAATTGTTATTAAGTTGTTAATAATTTTTATTTTTTATTTTTATTCTATACTATATATATATATATATATTATATATAATATATATTTTAAATATATATATTTATAAATAATAATATTATAAATGTATTCTTATCCAAAATATAATTTAAAAACTTAAGTTGAAAAATGATTATAAATATTTACATCACATTTTTAAAGTTCCCATTAAGTTTTTTACATTAAAAGTTTTGTATTTTATATAGTTTTAAATAAAAATATGGATTTAGAAATTAAGGTTGAAAGATAATTATGAATATTTAAATGACAATCTAGAAATTAGTATTAAATTGGTGTGTGTGTGTGCTTTTAGAATTTTAAGTTTAAGATTGAAAAACTAATATAGACGAATATTAATTAATTCCCACTCAAACTAAAATTATGCTTTTAAATTAAAAAAATTGTATTTTACAATTTTAAAATAAAAATATGAGAAATGTTTAGAATTAAAAGATATAGGTCACTTAAACTACAACTACAAATTCTTACTATATTTTAATTAAAAAAATTATATATTATATTTTTGAATTAAAATATAGAAAGCATTTGAGATTAAAAAATGAATATGAAGGTGATCCTACTCAAGTCATAAAAAATAAATATGAATATGTTCCTACTCAAGTCATATTAAGTTAGTACATGTCTTTAAATTGAGAATTTCTGTTGTGGTGTATCTTTTTGGTACTATGTGGACCGTTTTTTGTGGCTTTGGAGCTTTTTGTTCTGTACATCCAATTATGCTCTCTGAATTTAGAGTTGTTATTTCCTTTTTTTGGATCATATTAGTGTTTTCCTTCTTTGGATCTCCATGGATTTCGATGGATTTCTTGTTTTGTTGATTGCAAGTTTTATTTCTGCCAATTGAGAGCAGATTGTAATATGAAGTGTAGTTAGATTCAGAAAAATTCAAATTCAATGGTTGGAACCTTGTATATGTAAAAATCTATTTTTTATTATGTGTATTGGTGTAATTAATGTTTTATGTATCTAACGAAATTGCTTTACTAATTCATAACTAACTAGATTATTATATTAGTTTATTTGAACATAGTAAGGGTTAAACATATATAGATTTTAAAAGAAACATGTAACAAGATTATTATGATGGAGATTTATCCCTACTTTATCATGGAAATTTCTTACAATATCATGTGAAATATCACGTCTTATCATTACCACATGCTATAAAAACCATAAGTGAATTCTTATGACACTTCTTCATGTGACATTATTTTTAACTTCTACATTAAATTAAAATCGAAAAAAAAATGTTTATACTATTAAGCTAGCACACCTAAATTGAATTCTACTAATATGTTCATCCCCAATTTCGTCCACATATAAATTTACAATGTAGATATAATCAAACTTCATAAAACTAGTTTTGAAAACATTGAGTGTATTTGAATGCAACTCACGACTTACATAACCATATAAAGAAATTTTAGTGTTAATGATCCAAAATGGATTTCGGATAGACTCCTAAGTCTAAGTTGTCAGACAAGGCAATAACTCCTTGAAAACAACTTATTCATATTCATTTAGGTTGGTATTTATTATATACATGAGGAAGGACTGTTCACTTCATCTCCCGGTGACTATTCATATTTCTTATTATTTATTTACATCAGTTACACTTATTCACCCAATCCTGATGATTAGGTGTCAACATTCCCCCCCTTAATCTGAAGGGATGTTGGTGAGTCCAAGCATCGTTCTGAATCGTTCAAGCTTTTCTCTTCCAAGCGCTTTGGTGAAGATGTATGCAATTTGCTCATTAGTGGAACAATGGTGGAGATGGATTGTTTTGGCCTCAACATGATGTCGAATCAGATGATATTTAGTATTGATGTGCTTTGTTCGATCACGAAACTTTGGGTTCTTGGCCAACTTTATTGCCGAGGTATTGTCAATCATGAGTGGAGTCAATTGTTCTTGTTTTACCTACAAATCTTCAATAATTTTTCTGAGCCACACAATTTCTTTTGTTGCCTCAGCTGCTGCCACATATTCTGCTTCTGTTGTGGAATCTGCTGGCACTGATTGTTTGCGTGATCTCCAGGAGACAGCTCTTGATCCAAGACTCATAGCATAATCTAAAGTAGATATGCTAGTTTCTTTGTCTCCATCGAAGTCTGAATCAGAGTATCCAATCAAGTTGAAGTCGTCCACCTGTGTATACTTGATTCCAAAGTCTTGGCTTCCCTTCAAATACCTTGAACTCTTTTGCAGAGACCCAATGTCCTCCAAGGCTTTTGCATAAACGTGGAGAGGATACCAGCAAAAACGAAATGTTTGGCTCGTAGTAGTAAGGTGTTGGATTCCTACAACTGTCTTACTTTGTTGCATCCTCAAATTCTTTTCCTTCAATGGATGTGAGCTTTAAGTTTTGTTCCATTGGAGTAGTAAGAGGATTGCATTCTGTCATGCCAAACTTGTTCAACAAATCTCCAATGTACTTCTTTTGGGAAAGGAATATGGACTTCGGATGTTGAGTTACTTCAATACCAATATAGTAATGAACATAGCCCAAATCCGTCATTTTAAAACCTTTCTTCAATTCCTTCTTTATGGATGCAATGTAGCTTTCGTTGTTCCCTGTCATCAAAAGATCTTCTACATATACCACAAGATATACAACTGTTTTGCCAACTTTCTTGACAAATAAAGTTGCATCATCAAGATCATAATGTTCGAAATTGAGTTTTAGAAGATGCTCAGTTAGTTTTTCATACCAGGCTCTCGATGCTTGTTTGAGGCCATACAAGGATTTCACAAGTTTGCATACTTTATGTTCATTTCCTTTCACAATAAATCCTTCAGGCTGGGACATAAAAACAATTTCTTTTAGATCTCCATTCAAGAAAGCATTTTTTATATCCATTTGATGGACTTTCCAACCATTGTGATCTATTAGGGCAAAGAGTGTCCGGATGGTAGCCCATTTTGTTGTGGGGGAAAAAGTCTCCTCATAATCGACCCCTTCCTTCTGTGCAAAACCTTTTGCCACAAGCCTGGATTTTTGCTTGTCAAGTGAGCCATCTGCTTTATACTTGTTCTTGTAGACTTGCAACCAATTGGTTTGGTTCCTAATGGAGGATCAACTAGCTTCCAAGTGCCATTCTTTATCAAGGCATCATTGATGCAGGAGCATCAGACACCTCAATGAAAGAAAATTAGAGAAAGGGGATAGGTGGACAGCCACATGGATAGTCAAGGCAACCTTGAACAAGATTCGGTTAATCAACTAATTTTAGTTAAAAAATCAGTTAAAACGGAATGTATGTGTAATAAGAAGTGAAGGATTCATGAGTGAATCAAGAAGCAAGAATAAGAGGAAAAAAAGAAAAATTGTGCAGTGTGAGAGAGGGCAAAATGTAATTGCTGGGGAAATCTTGGTTAAGGCTAAAATGCCTTAAAATTGTATTTTGAGATTGTAAATAATAAAAATGCTTCTTTTTAATTGATATGGAAATGCGTCTTGTGAATTTGTGTCTATTCTGCATTTTTGTTTGAATCGTTTTCGGTTTTCTTTTTAGCTGAAAATGAAAACATGAATGCCATAGAATGTGGACGTCGGTGTGCATGATTTTGATTTTGTTTTTGATGAGGCAGACTATGAATGCGAGCGAGTGTGTGTGTCATTCAAAGTGCGCAGACTCGATTCAAGAAAGGAATGGCTGCTGAGTAAGTTCGTGGAGAAGAACTTCAAGCAAGAAGCTGAGCTCAGAATGAGAACGAGGTAAGCGGCCAAACAATGGTAATAAGTATCAGATTTAAAGGCAATAAGAAGGTCAAGAAAGATGTCAATGATGGCGATGAGGGTTTTCAGAAAAATACCGCTGAGGTCGTTGAAGAAGAGGTCAGCCAGATTTCATTTGTACGCAAGAAGAAGGGGAAGAAGGGCAAGCAATCAAATCGAGATGATGAAGATGCGGATGATGTAAATTTGGGATCTGTGGATGGCGACGGCGCTGCTGATGGTAATGGCGATGTGAAGAAAAACAAGAAAAAGGGAGCGGGTAAGGCTAAAACCAAAGCTAGTCAGGCGAACATGTTTTCTGTCTTGGCAGAGTTTGAGGATGAGGGAGAAACAGAGTCCACTGTTTTGGATTCGCTACCTGTGAACGCTGATTTTAATGTGGATGAATCCAATGAATTGGTGTTTACGGGGAAGAAGAAAATTGACGAGGAAATGGAGTATTCAGTTCTAGAAGCGAAGGAAGAAGATGAAGATGCCATTGTTGTTTTGCCTGGAACGAAAAAAAAACCAAAGGTAAGAATAATAAATCCCTTTTCGCAAACTCATCTTTTGCTGCTGCTTTGACTGATGAGGAAGATACAAAAGATAAGTCAATGGGGGACAATATTGAAGTTGAGAAAATAGGCGTGGTGGTTTTGAAGAAAACCCCGGTTGTGCTGCCAGGCCGGAGAAATGATTTGTAAAAAAATATTGAAAACAAAGAGACCTAGAATTTGTTTTCATCAAGGGGGTCTCCTCGTTTTCGTCAAAGTGGTATCAGAGCGGGAAAGATTTCCTGCGGAGAGGATTTTTTGCATGCGAAGAAAAGAGGTACCAGGAAGAAGAGGTACAATTTGTTGAAGATTTGTAAGTTTGTAGTTTTTTTTTTTTTTTTAATTTATTTTGTGAAGGTGAGAAGATTGCAGCAAACCTGGAGCAGAAGTGCTCAGTTGGTTCGAGAGGAGAGAACCGCGGAGATGCCGGGAGGACTAAGCTCAGTAGAGAAGCTTGGTAGGGCATCTGGTAGCAGGGAGGACTTGCTATGGCAGAGGTTTGGTTGTAGCTCACAGAAGGCAGTTCCACTGAAGAAGTGAAACAGTGGGTAGAATTGCTAATGCCAAAGAAACGCATATGACCAGGAGGTCATAATTTTGTACCTCGGGAGCATATGACCAGGAGGTCATAATTTTTGTACCTCGGGAGTTCTGATGCAGGAGCATCAGACACCTCAATGAAAGAAAATTAGAGAAAGGGGACAGGGGGACAGCCACATGGACAGTCAAGGCAACCTTGAACAAGATTCGGTTAATCAACTAATTTTAGTTAAAAAATCAGTTAAAACTGAATGTATGTGTAATAAGAAGTGAAGGATTCATGAGTGAATCAAGAAGCAAGAATAAGAGGAAAAAAAGAAAAATTGTGCAGTGTGAGAGAGGGCAAAATGTAATTGCTGGGGAAATCTTGGTTAAGGTTGAAATGCCTTAAAATTGTATTATGAGATTGTAAATAATAAAAATGCTTCTTTTTAATTGATATGGAAATGTGTCTTGTGAATTTGTGTCTGTTTTGCGTTTTTGTTTGAATCGTTTTTGATTTTCTTTTCAGCTGAAAATGAAAACATGAATGCCATAGAATGTGGACGTCGGTGTGCATGATTTTGATTTTGTTTTTGATGAGGCAGACTATGAATGCGAACGAGTGTGTGTGTCATTCAAAGTGCGTAGACTCGATTCAAGAAAGGAATGGCTGCTGAGTAAGTTCGTGGAGAAGAACTTCAAGCGAGAAGCTGAGCTCAGAATGAGAATGAGGTAAGCGGCCAAACAATGGTAATAAGTATCAGATTTAAAGGCAATAAGAAGGGCAAGAAATATGTCAATGATGGCGATGAGGGTTTTCAGAAAAATACCGTTGAGGTCGTTGAAGAAGAGGTCAGCCAGATTTCATTTGTACGCAAGAAGAAGGGGAAGAAAGGCAAGCAATCAAATCGAGATGATGAAGATGCAGATGATGTAAATTTGGGATCTGTGGATGGCGACGGCACTGCTGATGGTAATGGCGATGTGAAGAAAAACAAGAAAAAGGGAGCGGGTAAGGCTAAACCCAAAGCTAGTCAGGCGGACATGTTTTCTGTCTTGGCAGAGTTTGAGGATGAGGGAGAAACAGAGTCCACTGTTTTGGATTCGCTACCTGTGAACGATGATTTTAATGTGGACGAATCTAGTGAATTGGTGTTTACGGGGAAGAAGAAAATTGACGAGGAAATGGAGTATTCAGTTCTAGAAGCGAAGGAAGAAGATGAAGATGCCATTGTTGTTTTGCCTGGAACGAAAAAAACCAAAGGTAAGAATAATAAATCCCTTTTCGCAAACTCATCTTTTGATGCTGCTTTGATTGATGAGGAAGATACAGAAGATAAGTCAATGGGGGACAATATTGAAGTTGAGAAAATAGGCGTGGCGGTTTTGGAAGAAAATCCCAGTTGTGCTGCCAGGCTGGAGAAATGATTTGTAAAAAAATATTGAAAACGAAGAGACCCAGAATTCGTTTTCATCAAGGGGGTCTCCTCGTTTTCGTCAATCATACTCCTTTTGCATCGCTTCTTTCCATTCACCATGAGAAGTAGCTTCTTTGAAGGAAGTTGGTTCGAAATATGTAGACAAATTCAATTCACAATCATAAGAAACATCCATATCAACAGGTGAATCAGAGTCATCTACATCACCTCCATTTTTCCGGTTTGAATTTCTAGTTCCTATCTTTCCAACCTCATCAGGATGAACACTTTCAAGTGTCTTTGTCAGCCACTTTGGGGGACCTTTCTCATATGGTGTAGGCTGCTTCGTTGATTGAATTGGGATTGAATCAAGATTGAGTCTCCCAATTCTATTAATCACATCACTTAAAGCATCATTCGTTGTTGGAGTTTCATGCGGGGGAGAGGGTTCTTTAGAAGAAGATTCCACATGTTGATCTAGTATAGGAATCCCCCCTTCAAGATGTGGAATCTGATTATCAAATTCTTGAAATGATTTTGCATTTGCAAATCTAT
>APFE030234404.1:24514-36269 GCA_000404065.3 Pinus taeda | reverse complement strand
TTGTATGAGAAATGTTGTGCATGAGTAGAGGTACCTTGCAGCTTGAGAAGCCTTTCTTCTTCTATTCCCCTCATGACAAGTGAGTGGTCAGATGCTTTTCTCACCTCAAGCTTACCATCAAACATATGAATGGAGTGACCTTGCTGGTGGATGTGGACCAATGACAACAAGTTTCTCTTCCACTGTGGGAGATATAGAACATGATGCAGAAGGAAGTCTGGAAGACCAGGCAATTTAAGCCTGATTGTGCCAAGCCCTGATGGCTTGATTTTTGATTGGTCTGCAAAGTATACTGCTCCATCAGCATTGTCAGTAAATTCTTCAAAAAAATATTTTCTATGAGTCATGTGGCAAGTTTCTCTTGAATCAAGCAACCAATCATTTTTCCAAGAAGCAAGTGAAGCATTAAATAAATTTTCATTTACTCCGATATACATTGTGCCACAACATAATGAGTGGATTTAGGTGCTTTACCTTTGTCTGTGTCATTAGTTTTACCTTTCTGTTGGTTTCTTTACTGCTTAATTTTTGTCCCAAGGTAACCTACATGTAGAGGCATCATGTGATCCATTTCTTTTGCAGCGTATACAATGCAAATCTGCCTTTTCTCCTTGAGAGTGTCTGCCCCCCTTACCTCTGAAATATCTTCCTCTTCCTCTTCGACCACCTCTTCCTCTGGAAGAATCTTAAGCAAGATTTTTTTCTTCATGAGCAAGGCACATAACCTCTTCAGAAGATTCAAGGGATGTCTTCTTTCCAAAAGCTTTCTCTCTTTCAGCAAGTTTTTTCACAAGAGAGTCAAAGGTAATATCTTTGAGATTTCCATTTGCTTGCAATGACTCAAGATAATTGGAGTAAGTAGGATAAAGGGCCTTGAGAAAAGCGATAAGAGGAATATCCAATTCAATCTTAGTGGCTTTGATATCATGCATTATAGATTTTACTTCAGATGCAAGAGCAAGAGGATCATTATTTTGCAATTCAAGAGTGAAGAGTTTAATCATGAGTTGAACAACTTCAAGTGTAGAATGTGAGTCATAGAGTTCTTTAAGCTTTTGTAAGGCTTCGAAAGCAGTTGAAAATGGCGAAATATGGTGACTCACCTCTTCAGTTACAGATGTTGCAATTAATGCATAGGCTTTGTTGTTCTTATTTTCCCAAATGGCGAACTCTTTGTTTGAGGTAGGCTGTTCTGGCTCTTTGTCTCCATCTCCAATACACACTCCTTTCCACAACTCATTGAAAATGAGGGTGTGTTTTATCATCCGGGACCAGTCAGGATAGTTCTCCTTGCCAGTGAGAACTATTCCCACAATAGATATGATTGAATGCATTGCAAAATCTGTGTACAGTGAGAAAAAAAATCACTCTTCTGCTGGTAAAACAATTTGCACTTGCTGTGTAAAAGAGAAAAAATATGCACTGTAATCTTAAAAACACTTTACTATGGTAGAGTCTTCAAAACACTTTAAATGAAAATTGATTATTATAAAACATTTCCCAAAGAAATATTCATATCAGCTATACACTGTCAAAAAATCTCTTCCAAATCAGCGCCGGCACGAGTTCTCCACACTGTATGTGACCATATAATTGAACAATTGAATGAGTTCTTCACATGTTTTTGCTGATACAGACTGTTTTATCATCATCTATCCAGCATAAAATACTTCTATGTTCTTCCAATCCGCGTGCACAACCAATAATAAGCTGTCCGCCAGCCTGCTGACTGATTAAACAAGCGATCACACAGACCTAATACACGCTTTCCAGAGTTGAAAAAGTCCTCAAGGGAACCTGTCAGAGAAATGGGTAATGGTAGAGAGGTCGCATTGTATATTTTATGGAACACATAGGGTTCAGGCCTGGGATTTGTTACCGGGGCTATTATAACCACGACTGGGAGGCGTATGGTATGATTGTTGTAGGTGTTATGTCAACCGGAGGAGCGAAGATACCATGTCAGAGGTATGAAGGTCGTGGTCGAGGTGTATACCAATTGAATGGTATGGAGAGTGGATGGTGAGGCTGAGGTGTATGATGCAATTTTAATACATGAGTACAACTCACAGCAAAAGGGTTTTATACCACTGCATAATACAATTAATATATACACACAACTCAATGTTTAACTCTATTTGGTGCCCGAAAATAATTTTTTTCTAACATAATACCATTCGCGCAGGAAGAAATAGCACCTCCAGGAAGTAATACCATACACCACAACACCTTCAGATTCAGTGCACCATTCGACGCAACAACCAGCTCCAATGCAATGAATTGACTTCTTCAACAATAAGATTACTGTTGAATACAACATGAAGTAACACACTTCAACGGATATATTAAACAATGAATGAGATTTCGCAGGGATTTGACAGAGATGTCAGCCTACATAACATGGGCAGAACATGGGCAAAATATGGGTAGAATATGCAGAAGGGAGTTACAAAGTAGAGGGAAGCCATAAAATGGTGCTGGCTCTGATACCATGTCAAACCAGGCAGTAACTCCTCGAAAACAACTTATTCATATTAATTCAGGTTGGTCTTTATTATATACATGAGGGAGGACTGTTCACTTCATCTCCTGATGACTATTCATATTTCTTATTATTTATTTACATCAGTTACACTTATTCACCCAATCTTGATCATTAGGTGTCAACATAAGTGTTCCTCACAGAGAAAGAAAATGAAAATCCAAGGAAGTTCCTAGAACTAGCCCCATTACAGAGATCGTTTCATTCTGAATCTACTGCAACTTGAATAGGAAAAAATGGACTTACGGTGCAGAAGTTATCACAAAAAGAAAATGCCCAGTTTCTTTGTAAAAAAGAGGCAAAAAACCCTTATAAAGGGAAATTGCATTGGAAAAAGGCAAAGGCTGGATATGCGGGAAGGTGGAGGGAACTCCGATTTGCCGATATGATCGATTGGATCGGAGGCAGACATATATGCGATATCGGGACCCTGGATCTAGCGATTGTGATCATGTGATATGCTGATCGCTGATGATCGGATCAACGAATCAGGATTGGCGATGCCATATGCACAAAACCCCAGGCCGAGTGACATTGTGAACGTCGATATCGGCGATCGGTGATTGACGACCCCCGACACCGATAAAAAGGCAGGACCCGATAAAATTATGAATGATATTTGATAATATTTCAAGTCCGGTAAAAGGGCTTTTTCAATGTAAATCACATTTTCGTGAAATGAACGAAAAAACGAAAGAAATGTGAATAAAGCGACGAATCTGGACCTGAAAGGGTTTATAAATGCAAATGCATATTATTTGAAGTCTTCCATAAAGACATTCGACGATATTTTCAGTGTTTTAATGTATTTTTATAAATACAAAGGAAATGTGAATGGGGCGATATAACCCAGACCCGAAGGGGAATTTAGGTGCAATCTATATAATTTGGGTTCTGTAAAGGTGTATTTCGGACGGGACTTAAGTGGTAAATGGTTTTGGGCTGGCTCCACTCGATCCCACACAATGAACGACGCGTGGCTTGGAGGAGGAACAGGGAAATCGCCTTTTTGGGCGGGTAACCCCCGTACTCCTAAGCCGCCCGAAAATACATGGTGACTGTTGGATCAAAGATCCTGTAGATCGACAGTGTAGAGCACGATAGTGGCCAAAGGTGGACCCAATGAAATATTAGGGTGGATGCGATATAATTTGAAGTTCGATAGGCTGTGTTTTGGCAGATTCTCCCGTGTTTTGTTGTGTTTCTCTGTGGAAACAGGGAACGACTCTTTCTGGGGATTTCAAGGGCCGATGGTTCCTTCCGTTACAGAACAGGTGGCCACCATCCCTGAAGGCATTTAGCAATGATTGCTAATGCTCAGAGGGGGATTTGAGTGGGTAGAGGTTGAGAGCCAGATGGCCAGTCAAACAGACAAGCGCTGATTGGCTTTAAAGCCATAGATTGACAGAATGACAGGGACAAAAGGAGTTGTTTCTGAAACAGAGAATAAGTAGGCAGCGTAGAAGCAAAGAAAAGAGCCAAACAGAGTGAAAGCGAATGCATAGAGGCCAAGATAGAGCTGAGAATCCAGAGCCAAAGAGCCGAGAGCCTAAGAGCCAACACGAGAGCCTAAGGTCCGAGAGCCTAAGAGCCAACATGAGAGCCTAAGAGCCAAAGCCAGAGCAAGAAGGCCGAGAGCTTTAGAGTTGGGGACAGAATAAAATTCTAAACCCATTTTTTCTGTGCTAAACCATGGAGTTGAGACAGAGAGCTTGTAAAAATATTTCTGCCATAATCCTAGAGAGCCTAGTTGAGTTGACTAGAGCTCATGGAGACGTAGCCTAAGAGTTTTGGGTGAACCCCAAATTAATATTGCTGTTCTGTGTGTGTTTTATTGCTGCATTATATCTGCTGTTTTAATTGCTGCTATTTTGCTTTATATCAGTCTAAGCAAATCAATTTACAACACCTGAACATTTTAAAACAAACATAAGCATACACCCATATTTTCAAGCACATATTTAATTCCTCACAGGTTAATCATTAAGACTTGGGAATAGTTAAGCTTTGGAAGTGGGAAAGGTTCTTGTAAGTTAGACAAGAAGCCTAAGTGCCCCATTTTCAGATCAATTAACCTCATAACACTCTTGAACATAAATAATTATTACGCCGTAAGGTGTTCCACTTTGAGAAGAACTCCCTTAGCTTCCACTTTCCAACAGTTGTCCCTGCCAATTTTTTTGCTAGACAATTGAAATATTATCCATCGTTGATGCAAGTTTTTGTTGGTTAAGGTATACCCATAATCCTATACATATAACTTTTGTTGTGGCTTACCTTATCGGTTGTGTGTGGACCCTCTTTTGTGGGTTTGGAGATTTTTTTTTATGTTCAACCATGTATACTCTTTTTGAATTTAGAGTTGTTATTTTCTTTTCTTGGATCATTTTATTGTTTCCTTCTCTAGATATCCATGGATTTTAATGGATTTCTTGTTTTGTTGATTGCAAGTTTTATTTCTACCGATTGAGAGCAGATTATAATATGAGGTGTGGTTGGGATAAGAAAGATCACAATAATACTCAAGTATTAATGTTGAAAGTGCATGGGAACTTGACGCAGCCAGAACCAATTACAGAGAAATTCATTTAATTCTTTTAAGAAGGGAACACAAAAACTATACTTTATTTTCAATGGAGTTTGGTTTTGGTTGAACCCTTGTTTTTACTAGCCACATGCCTTTGTTTTGTTCAACTAGGTATGCTCTTTCTGAATTCAGAGTTGTTATTTCCTTTTGTTGGATCATGTTATTGTTTGCCTTCTCTGGATCTCCATCGATTTTGATGGATTTCTTGTTTTTTTGATTACAAGTTTTATTTTTGTTGATTGAGAGCAGATTGTAATCTGAGGTGTGGTTGGGATTAGAAAAATCATAGGAATGCTCAATATTAATGCTGAAAGTGCATGGGAACTTGAGGCATCTGGAACTGTATTTGCAACAAAGTTTGGTTTTGGTTGAACCCTCATTTTTACGTGTGACATGCCTCTGTTTTGTCTTAGAATGTAATCTTGAAGGCATCATAGGTATGAATTCTTCCCCTTTTTTTGATTCTTTTTTTTATAACCTCTGTTTTCTTTTGACAACCCTTCTTTTGATTTCACCGACGTGGTCTCCAACACAACTACAAAATCCTAGATGGATGGTTAAAAAGTTTCAAGTGGATTGAATACTACGAATATGTTGGTTCAAATCCATGCCATTTCTTGGGATTCCCAGTATCAGAGCCATCAACAGGACTTGAAATAACAAGAAGTTCTAATCATGACAACAAAATTACATTGAGGAGATGATTAATAATGTAGACGGTTATAACTTTCGAATATAAACCAATGGTGGAACTAATAACTCCATTATATACACATGAAGAAGCTCACAAACAAATTATCATAACACTTAATTATATTATTTTGTATCAATCATCAAGGAATTCACTTGTTTTAATAGGAAAAATCAAGTTTTCATCTAGGTTCTATCTATAGAGTTTTTAAGGTAACAGTTTTGTCAATGGTGCAATTGTGTTTTAGGATTTTAACCATCTTAGAATCCATAACTATAAGACAGTTATATCACTTGAAACGTTAGATGTGATATTTCCGGAGAATTGGATGACAATAAATTCTCACAAAACCATGGAATGAAAAACCCAATAATGGAGAAATTTAATTACACTCTAGGCACAAGTAGTTTCAGGAGGTGACTTTATGGGTGTGAGGAGGTGAGTAACTGAGTTTCCTGAATTTGTTTAATTTAACAGTGACAATTATTACAAAATGTTGATATTATAAAGACTCCAAACCTTTATATATATATATATATATATATATATATATATAATTTTTTATTTATTTTTATTTTTTGTTAAAATTATATTAAAAATTGTCTAAGAAATTTATGCAAAAACGTAACCTCATTGAACAACTACGAACACTGTGTTGAAACTCAAGTATGCCCTCATATTCCCACATGCAATGCTTCCGTCCTCGAGGAGGAGGAGAATTCATTGCATGATTACAAATGCACAACCATGCATGTGTTGGGAGTTCTTGTATCTCTTCCTTTCCTTGTTTTTATTGACGAAAGTCAACTAAAAACTTTAATCTGAAATACATGATGCAATCATTGGTTTCTCTTCTTTTGGTGGAAAAGACTAAGAAAATGGTGTCTTGGTCATAAGTTATGGCATTAAAATGCGGGCATGCTTTCTTCTTACCTAGGGGTTTAACATAACATGCATGTTGATCGAGCAACAATGGAGTTTTGGTGAAAAGAAATGGCATCAACATGTAAACATACTTTCTTCTTACATGAGGGTATGATCAAGGAGCAACGATGCAAACTCAAATTAGAGGATGAACGTAGACCAAAAAATTATGCATTTCTCAATCTATGTTGGGGAAATTATGTGTTATAATTCCAAAATTTAAATTATCAATCCGAGACTTGTAAGCTTCAAGGCACAAGTGCAGGTAATGTAGGATTAGAGCATCTAGCCTAAACTAACATCATGAAATACATAATGAAGAAACCTATTTTAGTGTAATCCAATCTATCTCATTCAAAACAAAGATCACTATTCTATTTTAAATCTATGTTCTATTCAAAACTCCATTTACTATTCTACTTTAACCATGGCCTAAGACATACTTTATCACAACTTAAGCACTCTGATTCAGTACTTAAAAACGACTTGAATTAAAATCTACAGCTCAAAACAAATCACTTTATTATCTACTCTCGCTTGAATGATAGGAAGCTCAAATCAATGATAAGATGTGCTTAAATACAAAAGCAATTGAAACTAATTTAAAAGGCATCAAACTTATACTAACTTTCAATCACTTCAAACGATGTCAAGCTAAGGCAATAAACAATTCAAATAAAATTGTAACTAATATAATTCCCGGGATCACACAAGTCAATAAGCACATCAACTAATTTATTGAACTTATCTAGGTCACACCTTCAATTCTGCCAGGCTTCAAAAGAGATTAAATGACAGTTTCAAATTAATATTTTTACACTATGTAAATTAATGCACTTAGATTTAAAGATCAAAGATTAAAGTTTATTTGTAATTTAAAATTGCTACAAATAAACTCAGAAACTCATTCCTACGGAAAATCACTCACTTACAGTTTTCAATCCAATCTCATTACGATTATACTAAACTTGAGAATTAAGCTGAAATCTCAATCGGTAACCAATATTTATTTTCCTGAGCATTTTATCACAGAATCATAATGCTGCAAAACTTGGTGATGTATAATCAATTCATTTCTATACTTGCGACACGGTGATTAACACTACTTCTTCATTGTTCCATGCTATGCATTTATACCAAAAGAATCATTTATGTATCATAGATAATTTCTCAGTGCAATACTTGCTGATCGGTTGATGATTAAGTAATGAAATCTACGACATCCAACTTGAAATATTACAAAGAAGAGAAAGAGAAAGGTCATTGAATACCAACTTTTAAGCACTGTTTTCAAATGGAAATATTGTCTTTGTCAAAAAGGATGTTCTCATTTAAAAAAAAAAAAGTAGTAAAGGCTTTGATCAAAATTTAATATTCGTAAAGGAATTTAAATTCAAACGCATCTTATAATTGTGATTAAAAAAAAAAACAACTTTAATATTTGTCCCAAATATAACTTGTTCAATGTTGGTGATACTTTCAATATTAATAAAAAATATATTGAAATGGATCATTACCTATCTAATATTTCCTCATGTAGAATGGATTATTAATAAAAATATTAATTTCCATTTAAATATTAAACTATTTTTCTTAGGTTAATGCAAAATCTTATGAAGTTGGCGATGGGTTTTGTGAAACTATACAAAATTTCAATTCTAGTGACGTTGATCGCCAAGTATGTCAAAGGCTTGCAGTGATAGAATTCAAGACCTTCAATAGGAGAGTCATTAAATGAAAGAATTCAAAGATCTAAGCAAAGTTAGACAAAATTCACTGTGCAAATACAATTCCTCTAATCAAAACTATTTACAAAACTTCTTTCTAGGTGGTGGTGGGCCCTTGTCACTCTTGGAGCAAGTTTAAACTAATTCAGTATTGTTAGAGATGAAATAACACCATAATATTTCACAGAGAAATTAATGCTGAACCGAAATTATGTATTGAGGTTCAAAATATAAATTCAAATGTCATATACCTCATTACCGTAACGTCTTTTGAGGCAAATATTTACAAAACAATGTGTCTCTTTCTCTTCACTCATTATCCTCCCCCCGATACAGAACGCATTGGGCCTTTAAAAATGTTCAACCAATGGAAGCTAGCTCTAACTAATTTAACCAGAGAAAGCAAATAGATATCATTAAAACTAAACTGGGCTGCACAAAATCTTCGTGAATGATCTTTAGATGGATCCCGGACTAAACTAGGATGAGTTGCATTGTGTTGTAACAAAACCATTCCTTTTTTTAGCATGAAGCAATTGATTCAAACCATGGTCCTCCACGTAGTTGTGGCCAAAACAGTTAAACCCAAAATTTGGGACTATTTATGTACTTAAGATTCCCCTAATAATAAATCCTTCATGGTAATGAATTTCAACTAACAGTTTCTGTGTTACATGAATGAGGGTACTCTGAACAAAACGTGTGTGTCAGAATCTCAATATTCTTCTTGATTTGATCGCAAATTTGATATTTTTAAGTATAGGAATTCTACATTTTGTACTTAACTTGTAACAAAAAGTTTCATTGGTTTGTGAGGAATTTTAGCAATCGAACCCTGTGACAAATGAACTTAGCAAAACCGTCATTAGAAAATCATGGAAAAATCATCTCTAATCATTGAAAATTCAAGAAAACTAATGATAATTAACCACATGGTGTAAGATGTGAATTGACGGCAAGTTGTGGAATTATGGTATGAAATGAGTTAAAAATGTTGGAATTTAGGTCATGAATTAGTGGTATTGTGCGATGGAAAAATGGGCATATTTGAGGCCTAACATCCCCCCTATGCCCATGGATTTGCATGTCCTCATGCAAGTAAATCCCTTGCTCATTTGACAAATTCTTGAAATTATTTTGTAGATATTGGTTCTTTTTGGGACACCATTGCTTTAATATTTGGAGGTGCTAGATCTTGTGGAGTAGCATGTTATGAAACCAGCTCACAAAAAGATAGAAAAGATAGATAAACACCTTCAAAATAAGCCTCTTCAAGGGGGCAACCTACTTTACATTACACAAATGAACAATCTTGGATGATACAAATGACAATACCTCCTTTCTATATATAGGAGTCTAAGGGGTCATAATATAATCAGAGCCGACATAACAATAATAATGTAAGGGAACAATAATAACAATAGTGGCCTTCTATGGGGCACAATAATAATAATATGGGGACTACATGGGCATAACAATATAATAAGGGGGTTGTACTAATAAGGGGTTACACTAGTAGTATAGGGACCTAACATGCCCCTCTCTTTCAAAAAGTGTTGTCCTCAACACTTGAGTAGTTATGGATGCTTCTGTATAAAATTCTTGTCCTCCTATGTGGAATCTTCAGCGGGTAAGTTCTTCCACTTGATGAGATACTCTGAAATTGATCGATTTCGTAGCTCTCGGGTTCTTATTTCTGTGACTACTCCAGGTTCCAATATGATTTTTCCTTCCTCGTCAAGTTCTGACAATATTGTTTGAACTAGGATCTTCTCATTATGTAAGGTCACCATTTCTTAAGTGAATGTAGTCTTGCCAACATTTCCTTCTCATAAATATCTTTATGTAAATAATTTCCTTTGATTGGATGACTTTTTAAAGCAATGGGTCTTTCTTCATGCGTTAAAACATCACCAATTCCATTTCCTGATGCATCGTATTCCACAATAAAGGTTTTTGTGAAGTCTGGCATAGATAAGACTGGTGTTTGGCACATTTCCTCTTTAAGATGTTCAAAGCCCTTCGTTGCTTCTGGATTCCATGAAAATTCATATTTCTTCAATAATGTTGTTTTCAGAATGTCTTCAGTCTTCATTCTTATTTGATGATATCCCGAATGAAGATCCAACTTGGTGAAGTAAATTATTCCATGCAGTTCATCCAATACTTCGTCAATGATAGGAATGAAAAATTTATCTTTAATAGTGAGTTTGTTTAGCTCTCTATAATCTGGACACATGTGCCATGACCCATCCTTCTTGTGCATCAATACTACTGTAGCAGAGAAAGAACTTTGACTAGGTTGAATTATACCAACCTCTAGCATTTCTGCAACCATACATTCAATTTCACTCTTTTGGGCATAGGGATATTTGTAAGGCTTGATGTTTGGAGGAACACTTCCTGGAATTAGATGAATAGAATGATAATGAATAAGTGGGAGGCCTTTGAGGGTCTCCAATACCTTGGAATGATTGTCCAAGGATTTTTGGAGATTTGAAGAAATAGATGATTTCGATGTGGGAACCTCTAGCGAACATAATTGTGCAATTACGCCTCGTTTTTCATTCTTTAGAAGCTTTGTCAATCCATTAGAGCTGTTTATCTTTCTCGGTTTCCCTGTGATACCCCTTAATTCAACTTCCCTTCCTTTAGAAGAAATTTTCATGAGAAGTTCTTGAAAATTAAAACTATTGTACCCAAGGATTATAGCCATTGGACACCTAGTACAACATCAACACCACACATTGGAATGGAAAGCATTGGGTTATTCAATACATATTCTCCCATGGATAACTTGATATTATGGCACTTTCTAGAGCAATTTATGGTTCCTCCACTTGCAACCATCACTTGACACTCTGGTAATGAATATAGGAAGCAATTCAATTCCTTGGCTATCTTACAATGAATAAAATTATGGGTATTGCCTGAATAAATCAACACTATTACATTTTTCTTCTTGATATGTCCTTCTATCTTGATAGCTTGAGGAGTGGTAATTCCTGCCAATGCATTACAAGATATGGTTGGATTCATTTCTTCTTTCTCGATGTGATCTTTCACTTCTTGAACCTTTTTTTGCTTGATATGTCCTTCTATCTTGAGAGTTCGACTTCCAATGCTTTACAAGATATGGTTAGATTCATTTTTTCTTTCTCCGGGGTTGGTTCCTGGTGTATATCCTCTACTTTTGATGTTTCTTGATCCTTTTCTTCCTCCTCTTCACAATCTATGTAAAATAATTTCTTCTCAGCACACTTATGACCTTTAATGTATTTGTT
>APFE030234404.1:0-24313 GCA_000404065.3 Pinus taeda | reverse complement strand
CTCATGTTGAATGTTATCCTTTAAAGTCCCTATGAAGACATCAATCCTATGCTTCTCTGGAATATCATTTTCCCTTATATTAAATTTTTGAAAGTCCTCAATGTGCTCTGCCATTGAACACTTTCGTTTGAGATTTATCAATTGACTAAAGAAGGTGTTTCACTTTGTATCCTCATAATGTGCTATCATTTCCTCCGTGAAAATTGACCATGTAACAAGTGGTTTATGAGAAGAAAGCCCCTTATACCATAAAAATTGATTCAGTTCTAAATATGAATATGCAATATGTACCTTTTGTAACAGTTGCACCTCATGTAGAACAAAATATTGCTCCATCTATACTATCCAATTTACCAGATCCTTGCCATCGAACTTCCTCGTATCGCCTTTTCTTGATTTTAGGAGCTCGATCTTGAAATGACTGTAACTCTGTAATTTTAGATCTCCAAGTTCTGAACTTTTTTTTTACAGTAGCCCTCTGAGTGCTATTTCTAACCCCGCAAGTCTGATCAAGATTGGATTCTGCAAGGAAGAGTTATGTCAAATCTCCTACGATGACCAGATTATAGACTAGTTCATTAGAGTGCAATTGTACGAAGTGCCACGTGTCATGTTTTCAACCTTAGGACCTGAAACTGATCCAAAGAAAACTAAAGTCCATTCTCTTTTTGAAACTTCTTATGAAATTTCAATCTGATGCTCAGAGATACAGTTATGATGATTGTCCCAAGGTCACTTGTTTAGGTTGTAATTTGGGAGCCTGCAAACACCCTAAATGTCTTGGACCGTATCTCCAAACATATAGCGAAGCAAGATCTCAGATTTGGGTCTGAGATTCATCGCAATTGTGTCTCAAATGGATTTTAATGGTAGTGTTAGAACCTTCGCAGAAAAATAATTGAATATTCCACGATGACTTGTTTGAGATGGAATTCTGAAGTTTTCAAAAACATTAACTTCCTCAGATCATATCTCCGAAAATATAACGAGAGAAGATCTGAAATTTTGACTCAAGGTGAAGAACGATTTCGGCTTAAATGGGTTTTTGTTTTAGCTTCTAAAACTTCGTAGCGAAAAAGTTATAGCAAAAATTCCACGATAGCCTGTTTGGAGCAGCGAAACCCTAGAATCCAAAGCTTTGATACCAAATGTTATGAAACCAACTCACAAAAAGATAGAAAATATAGATAAATGCCTTCAAAATAAGCCTATTCGAGGGGGAAACCTCTACATTACACAAATGAACAATTCTTGGATGATACAAATGACAAGACCTCTTTTCTATATATAGGAATCTAAGGGGTCATAATATAATCAATGCCGACATAACAATAATAATGTAAGGGAACAATAATAACAATAGTGACCTTCTATGGGGCACAATAATAACAATATGGGGACTACACGGGCACAACAATATAATAAGGGGGTTGTACTAATAACAATAAGGGGTTACACTAGTAGTATAGAAGCCTAACATGGGCAACACCCTTCATATTAACATATCATACTAATTTATAGAGCAATACAAATTGAGGACAAGAAAGGGATGAATGAGGAAGAGATGGTGGATGAAATGAGGTGATCGAGATGGTAAGTATGTGAATGGATGCTTGCATACTATTTCATAATGAGTCCAATGCTTATAGGTGGTTTCCTTTATCATTTTATGGGAATTCATTTATCATTTCATGATAGACTTCATCCTCTGAATAAAATGCTTGGAGAAGACACTATAGAGATTGTCATTATACCACAAGGATTTTATTTTAACATGGTCTTGTAATCAGAGTATATGCATGATGAATGGAAGGAAAACAAAATGATAATGATTTATGAAAGATGAAATCCATGGAATGAGAAGTAGTTAATCATTAAGTTTCCTAACCTTCTAATGAAATAGAGAATCTTAAGCCAAATTTACCTCAAGTTTTACCTTTGTCATTGATGTGCTTGGTGTTGCAAGACTAATTAGAGGATGAGATGGATGGAGTTGATGTGACTATTGATCTGTTGAAGAAGGATGAAGTGGTGAAGGATGAATTGAAGGTCCCCTTCTCCGCCATGCCTGAGGAGTGGTATGTCCCCAAACAACTGAGGAAAGGTGACTGCTACTGCAAATGACAATGGGAATACTGATACAAAAATCTAAACTGTTGCAAGCCTGTGTTGAGATCTCAAAATCATATAGTCTTCAACCACTACACACTCATGTCCAATCTTGCATATGTGAATAAATGGTGTTGATGTCGAACATAAGCAAGAATCATTGGATTACTGAACATTGAGGATTTCGTTAACCAATGCGAAATATCCCACCTTTCATGTCAATAGGAATTAAGGCATTAGGTGCATTCTACTAGAAATGAATGGATTTGTCGAAGTTGAATGGATTGCAGAATTAATTGACTAAGAAAAATTGATGTATTTCCTTAGTAGATGGAAATGATACCTTCCATTAAGGCATGCAGGATCCTAGGTACCTTATCTAACCCTAACATTGGTCCTAGATAATTTTTGATGTCGATGGGACAAGGTTTGTTGGATGGTGGGCTTTAAGGACATCAACCAACTAGAGTATAAACATAATGACTTGAAAGATACATTATTTGAAGAACTCATACAAATATAAAAACTTTATTGGGAACCTTGCTTTCCACTTACCTGGTTTTCATGCAAAGTCCCTGTCCAGTTGTGCCAAAGAAGGTGGTTTTCACAAAAGGACTTATTTTTCTCTTTACTGTTTTCATTTATTGATTTATTACAATACTAACTTTCCTACTACACTGAAGAAAATACATCCTCCTTTAAGTGAAATATAACTTCTAATGAAGCCATGTGCACAATAAGTACAAAGATATATTCATGCCCAAATTAAATATATAAACTTTAGAAGGTACATGAGCATGAAAAGTCAGTGGTTTTGAAAGATGTGGTACAAAAAGTGCTTTAAGATGAGAGTGGTACTTTGACTGGATTTTGATCTGGAACAAATGCTCGATGTAATCCTAATGGTATTGGCACATTTCTTCATTTGGACCACTCTGAAAGTCCTTCTCGATCATGCCAAGAAAACTTGGATAATTGGTCTCAGGAATGCATACAAGCCTTGTTGTTGGGCATGTTGAAAGTGCTTCAATATTTAGTTTAGCTGGATTCTCCCCATCGGATTTGGTACACTATTTCTTGATCTCCTTGGTAGATAGGTAAGAGGAATCAAGGGAGACTTCCAAATCCTTTTTTGATTGTGGAGAGATAGATAATTTCCTGAATGCAATCAGGATGAACTCTTCTTGAGAAGAAGATACTGAAGCTACTGCTAGGATTTGAGAAAGTGCTTCGAGGGACATTCTTCAAGCTTCTCAATCATTCTTGACTTTCTCCTGCTAGTTGATGGTCCTTGTTTCGCAACATGGATTAGTACCTGGGGGTTCTTACATCACTCCAAAAATGTTTTGCCTTTAAAGAGGTTTAATTTTAATCTAAATGAACAAAAACTACTAATTGCAAAAAAACTAAATAAAATTTAACTCCTCGCTTACTTGGACAACTAGACTTTGGAGTGACCCAAAAAAAAGTAGATGCATGGATATTCACTCACGTCTTACCATCTTCTACGCCCTCTAGTTTCCCTGCAACTAAGCTCACACAAAAAACTTGTGAAAGAAACTATGTTCTAATCCCTTTACCACCTCCCTGCCAACGATGCCAAAAATGTTGGGGAAATTATATGTGTTATAATTCCAACGTTTAAATTATTAGTTCGAGACTCGTAAGCTTCGAGGCACAAACACATGTAACGTAGGATCAAAGCATCTAGCTTAAACTAACATCATGAAATACAGAATGAAGAAACCTATTTTACTGTAAACCAATCTATCTCATTCAAAAATCAAATCACTATTCTATTTTAAATCTATGTTCTATTAAGAACTCCAATTACTATTCTACTTTAACCATGACCTAAGACATACTTTATCACAATTTAGGCACTTTGATTTAGTACTTAAAAACAACTTGAATTGAAATCTCCAACTCAAAACAAATCACTTTAGTATCTAGTCTTACTTTGAATGATAGGAAGCTCCAATCAATGATAAGATATAATTAAATACAAAATAAATTGAAACTAATTTAAAAGGCATCAAACTTATATTAACTTTCAACCCCTTCAAATGATGTCAAGATAAGGAAATAAACAATTTAAAAAAAATTGTAACTAATCTAATTCTTTGGATCACACAAATCAATAAGAACTTCAACTAATTCTTGATCTTATCTAGCTCACACCTTCAATGCTGCAAGGATTTAAAAGAGATTAAATGATAGCTTCAAATTAATATTTTTACGTTACCTAAATTAACACATTCAGATTTAAAGATCAAAGATTAAAGTTTATTTATAATTTAAAATTGCTGCAAATAAACTCTGAAAATCATTCCTACGGAAAATCATTCACTTACAGTTTTCAATCCAATCTCATTACGATTATACTAAACTTCAGAATTAAGTTGCAATCTTAATCGACAACCAATATTTATTTTACTATTTTGCTGAGCATTTTAACACAAAATCATAACTTTGCAAAATTTTGTAACGTAGTAAAGGCTTTGATCAAAATTTAATATTCGTGAAGGACTTTAAATTCAAACTCATCGTATAATTGTGATTAAAAAAAACAACTTTAATCTTTGTCCCAAATATAACCTATTCAATGTTGGTGGTACTTTCAATATTAATAAAACATATATTTAAATGGATCATTATCTTTCACCTGATGCAGAATGGATTATTAATAAAAATATTAATTTCCATTTAAATATTAAACTACTTTTTTTTTTTAGCTTAATGCAAAATATTACGAAGCTGGCATTGGTTTTTGTGAAACTATAAAATTTCAATTTTGGTGACATCGATCACCAAGTAGGTCAAACACTTTCAGTGATACATTTCAAGAGCTTCAAGAGGAGAGGCATTAAATGAAAGCATTCAAAAATCTAAGTAACATTAGACAAAATTCACTGTGCAAATACAATTTTTATTTGAAAACAAGAGGGAGATGGGAAAACAAGAGGGAGATGGGAAAACAAGAGAAGAGGAGCACTTACCAGAGAAGTATGGGTGATTAGAGAAGGAAAATTATTATGACATGTGTTGAGAAGAACTTTGGCTCACTGAGAAGGAGATAAAGGAAGAAGAAGAAAATAAAGAACCAAATCACATTTCCATGTTCTAAATGCACATTGAGACTTTTCAAAAGATTGTATAATTTTCAGATGTAATGGACTTGCAATGGAAGCCATTTAAAGCATTATCATTTTGTAAACTCTAAGTTAAGGGAAGTCTAGTGGATCCAATTTGATTTAGGAATTACCCTATGTTTGTGTTTAATTATTGTGTGCTTGTGAGTATTGGTTTGTTGTGCCCTTTAAGAAGTTATTTATGTAAAATTTTTGAGTTTGGTTTCTTTTTCAAAGGGCCTTGACGCATTAGGCTATGCTTTGGACTCTATAAAGTAATCTCTGCTACTATTTAGTCCAATTTGTATAGAAAGGAGGAAAATGATGGTGTTGGGGCATATGGGATTTGACTCTCCTTCTCTATTTTGGATCGTGGGTTGGACCTCAAACTCCATGATGAATGCTAGAGGTTTGATGGGGACTGTGGAGTCATGCTAAGATGCATATGTTACCACCAATCAATGCTTTATTCTTTCCCACTCTTGATATTTTGATTTTTTGGATGTTTTTTTGGAAGAATTGATTTCTAAAACATGAATTCTCATGTTTGATAGGAAATGGGAGTAGTTTCAGGACTTTTATTTTTATCAAGCATTTGGGTAAATAATTATGCTTCAACCTGGAATTTAAAGATATGTATCTTAGTTTTCATACCCATACCCATGATTTGGTTTAGAGAAAATAGACCCATTTTATCCTTTATGGTTCTTTACGGAACCTTCAATTGTCATGCAATTACAATTTGTTTTTTTGTAACAATCATATTTCCCTGTAATTGTTTGATCTTTAGCTAATAGCTAGGAAGGGATTATGAAGTTTATCAATGTAGTATTGTTGAAGGATAATGACGCAAGCTTAGAGCTTGCAAAACCCAAGATATTCATATAACCATGCATATAAGAATGCATACTCAGCAAATCCCCAAATTAAAAACCTCAATCACTGGCAAATTCAACTCTTTCCCTATTTCAACATGCGGAAGCTTTACAATCATTATAATACCATCTCATATGATATCAATCTCAATCCACTCTCCTTCAAGTTGTTTCATAACTTTTGAAACCTTCAAATAATATTCAAAGGATTTTGAAAAACCATATCAATGCCAACATTCACATGGGCTTATACCCATCATCCTAAAACCTGAATCTGCATTTCCAATTCAAGCTTACACGTTTTCATCATATCTCATTTCCATTTCATAGGGATTTTATAAAATTCAAATCTCAAATCAAAAAATATAACTTTATACAAAATTCCAATCCATGTGTTTATGCTTTCACACCCATCATTCAATTACAAAGTCAAATCTTGTACATATACCTTTTGAGATCAGATTTCACAATCAAAGTCATCAAACAAATGCGCCCTGGTTATCATTATACATGTGCCTTATCAGTTTTAAAACGAGTTTGCATTCATCTTATTCCATCAATCTCTATGAAAACTAATAACATCGCCTAATGAATTCACCTCAACGTGCTTACTGTTATACACCTTGCAAATTTACCAGCGTCTTCAACGCTTCCATCCACAATATCAAATCTTATATGAGTTATGATTAGCTACAAAAAACCTTCGAACTTCTGAAGGTCCGAATCATGGTCCAGTTTACTCAACACGCCATCAATACAACAGAATTTTCAGATGAACCGGTTAAAATTAAATACCAGAACTTCATGCTTACCAAAGCTGCCTTCAATGAATTTGCCAGACATATGTCTCTACGTTCTCCAACATTTACTGTTCCACTTAATAAACACAATTACTTCAACATCAACAAAAATCTGTTCACAAGACTGACATCGCTCCAGAAATTTTGGCGCTCATTCAATCTACAGGTCGATATTAGAATTGAACCCCTCTGACAATTTCCTCTGTTCAATGCAGACTCTTGCTACGTGACATTCCAGTCATAAGTCGAAATCTTCAATTCTGGATTGTTTAAACACACGAGCAGGCAACATTGCTATCATTATGCATTTCTTTCAACATTCAAACTGTATTTAAATTACCTCTATTCCCATTACATCTCGTTGGTCTTGAACAAAGTCTTCATTTTGTTAAAGAATCTTTGTTGCCTTCAATTGTTTACTATGCGCCCTTTATACAACAAATGGATTCTCCAACCAATCGATACCATCCTGTAGCTACAACACACTAAACGAAGAGCAATTACACATCCCACAATCGACATTCAATAATCTGTGTCTTTGAGATCTTATATCAGTGCTATGTGAATTTTAACAACAACATTTTTAAAAACCGCACCATTAACAACAGTTTAATTAGTTTTCACCATCATGTATATGTCTTCATGAGTTCGACTTTCCAATCTGACATTCCGGAATCACACATTTACTGTACTATTCAATGCTATTCGAAACATATCAAATTTCAATTGAATTCCAACAGAATTTCAGCATAACTCTGCGAACCTCTATATTCAGTTCCTTGTATTAACCAATCGATCTCTAACAAAAATCTTTTCTTAGAATGGCGCCCTTTGCAAACAGAGATTTTAATACCATTTACCATTGATGATTTGCATAACAGTTTTCACATAAATAAATGTGATTTCAAGCCCATCGATCATTAATTTAACAATGTTACGAACAAATATACAATTTCTCAATCACCCAATATATATAAACTGAAATAAAACAATGACTTACAACTTTTTACTGGCTAGATGTTTCAATGCCATGGCCCTTTACAATTTCTGAAGGCTTACAGCCTTGCTGCTCAAACCTACTCTCAATCTCTCATGTGTTTTTCTCTCAAAACCCCCTCCTATTTATACAATTTTAAAAAATCATTTAATTTAATGCTCAATCCCTTCAATTCCTCAACAAACCCCTAAATCTCTCAACATCCCTAAAGGATAGCTCTTTATCCCTAAAATCCTTCAACTAATTAAATTCCCTCATATCCTTTTATTAAATAAAAAGATATTTACAAAATCCTCACCTTCTCCTATTTTATTCAAATTAATTAATAAAATATTAAAAATCATCACACCCCCTTTCAACATATTTACAAAATAAAAAACACCCTTGATGCTCCTGCATTAGACTCCCCATGCAAGAGAATTCATGGCCACCTGGTCATAAGTCTGATATTTCCTCCTGGATCCCAAATTTTATTTTGTAATCTTTCCGTGCTTGTCGATTGCTTTACTACTGTTGTTATCTGTTGTTGTCTTCCAGGTTTCCATATTTTGTGTTGTAGTGCTCCACTTGCTCTGCTCTTGCAATCTTTCGCTGTATTTCTCTTGTTGTCATTCCTTTTCTTTCTTTCGGCTGTCTTTCTCTGGGATGTTTTTATCATTAACCTCCTTATCAACTCAATTTCTCTATCCAGTATGTCCTCTGTTTGCTGATTATTTCCATCTCTTGATTGCTGAACTCTCATTCTTGCTTGTTCTTCACTTGTTTTGATCACCTTTTTTGCTGTTGCTACTATAAATGTTGCGGCCTCCCAAACTTCCTTTCCCTCTGCAACATTCCTTTGCTCACTATTTTCAATTTCTTTTTGATTATTATTTATGACAACCGCTTTGTCATCCTTATTCAGAAATCTATCCCAGACATTCATCCTCTTCTTTTCCAATTTCCTCCTTTGAAAGTATAATTATGTATATAACTCAATGATTTTACTTGGAGTAGACTTTGGAAATTTTACACGATCTTCCATTTCCTCACATGGTCTTTCTTCTGCTAAATCTTCCTTAACATCCTTCAGTAGATGTTCTTCCTTTTCTTCCAAACCTGCAATCATACACAAATCGTTAGTTTTAAAATCACAAGACCTTACGGTCTTGTTTGATGCTTCAGTCATCAAGTCCTCGGGCTGCTTCGAATCATTCATATGATTCAACTCCTCTAGCTCTTCATCACTTTCAAAAAGTAATGGTCCACTCTCTGGGTAACATAACGAAACTTCAACATCTTCTTCAGCATTTTCCTTTTGCTGTAGCTCAACTGTTTCGAGCTTCTCTATCCTCTGTCTGGCATCCATAACCTGTTCAAGTTCCCTTAGTTCCTTTATCAACTGAATATTTACCTGATGATTCCACTTCTCTTGTAGCCTCTGCCACTTCAACTTCCTTCTTATGACATAACCATGCTTCTGGTCTTCCTCATTTCTTTGCAACATCTCCATTAACACCTCAAGCTGAACTGCTATCTCAGCCTTCTCCCTCTCATATTCCTCTTTTCTTAACTGTCTCTGTATGCCAATTGCCTTGGCATCCTTCTCCTTTTGTCCTCTGCTGTGGTTTATTTCAGAACCTCTGTTATGACTTTCACTAGTCATCATCCTTTCCATCTCTATGAGTTCCTCACTCACTTTACTATGAGTTGCACTAAAGCCTCTCCAGCAGCAAGTCCTGTCCTGCTGCCACTTACCTCACCAAGCTCTCCTCACTCAGTCTTTTGGTAAGAATTTGGTTCTCTATCTCCCGAACCTCCTTTGAGCACTTCTCTTTGCTCTTCCTCGCTTCAACTCATCTGCCTGTTCACAACTGTCTTCCTTATCCAATCTCTATTGGAATTCCTCAAGGTTCTGCCACCTCTATGTTTTCACCTAGAAAATTTCACCAGCTTCCTTTATCTGTTAGCAATTGCCTTTTTGGAGTTGCAATAATATTTCAATGCAAAGAAAACATATCATCTTACCTCCAAGATCTCGTCTGATCTTTTCCTTCCATTCACCTGTACTTCATTTACCTTCAGAATCTCACCACTCTTGCAAATCTGTTTCAGCAAATCTTTATGCTTCCTTTGCATAAATTCTCGATATTCAACCACTGTCAATCAGATTTTAAAATCCGATTCTCTCTTCCAATTTTCTAGCTTGATCTGGCAAACTTTAGCTATCAGCAACAATTCCTTCTTTGCTGAGTTTCTCTTTGCTGCAACCATCAATCCTTAATCTGTTTCTTGTCAGTAAAACTCAAATCAAAATTAACCAAACACAATACCTGCATGATCCAAGTGAATTTCCATTTCCCAACATCGCTGTGGATTCTTTTCTGTCTCTGCAATTCTGGTTAATTCTGCTTTACCTGCCTTTAAGAACTTAATTGTTCTTCTCCATTCTCCCAGCTGTACTCTGGTTGCTTGACTTTCAGATTAGAATCTGATCTCCTTTACCTGCATTCTATTTCACTTGCAATTGTAGATTTAAAATCTGATCTTCATCATTCATCACACATTCAGAAATACATTCTAGTTCAACAAACCTTCTATCTTCATTCAGAAAAACAAACATTCTTCATTTCAACAGAGCCAAGCTCTGATACCAAAAATTGACGCAAGTGTAGAGCTTGCAATACCCAAGATCTTCATATAACCATGCATATAAGAATGCATACTCAACAAATCCCCAAATTAAAAACCTCAATCACTGGCAAATTCAACTCTTTCCCTATTTCAACATGCGGAAGCTTTCCAATCATTATAATACCATCTCATATGATATCAATCTCAATCCACTCTCCTTCAAGCTGTTTCATAACTTTTGAAACCTTCAAATAATATTCAAATGATTTTGAAAAACCATATCAATGCCAACATTCACATGGGCTTAGACCCATCATCCCAAAACCTGAATCTGCATTTCCAATTCAAGCTTACACATTTTCATCATATCTCATTTCCATTTCATAGGGCTTTTATAAAATTCAAATCTCAAATCAAAAAATATAACTTTATACAAAATTCCAATCCATGTGTTTATGCTTTCACACCCATCATTCAATTACAAAGTCAAATCTTGTACATATACCTTTTGAGATCAGATTTCATAATCAAAGTCATCAAACAAATGCGCCCTGGTTATCATTATACATGTGCCTCATCAGTTTTAAAACGAGTTTGCATTCATCTTATTCCATCAATCTCTATGAAAACTAATAACATCGCCTAATGAATTCACCTCAACGTGCTTACTGTTATACACCTTGCAAATTTACCAGCGTCTTCAACGCTTCCATCCACAATATCAAATCTTATATGAGTTATGATTAGCTGCAAAAAACCTTCGAACTTCTGAAGGTCCGAATCACGGTCCAGTTTACTCAACATGCCATCAATACAACATAATTTTCAGATGAATCGGTTAAAATTAAATACCAGAACTTCATGCTTACCAAAGCTGCCTTCAATGAATTTGCCAGACATATGTCTTTGCGTTCTCCAACATTTACTGTTCCACTTAATAAACACAATTACTTCAACATCAACAAAAATCTGTTCACAAGACTGACATCGCTCCAGAAATTTTGGCGCTCATTCAATCTACAGGTCGATATTAGAATTGAACCCCTCTGACAATTTCCTCTGTTCAATGCAGACTCTTGCTACGTGACATTCCAATCATAAGTCGAAATCTTCAATTCTGGATTGTTTAAACACATGAGCAGGTAGCATTGCTATCATTATGCATTTCTTTCAACATTCAAACTGTATTTAAATTACCTCTGTTCCCATTACATCTCGTTGGTCTTGAACCGAGTCTTCATTTTGTTAAAAAATCTTTGTCGCCTTCAATTGTTTACTATGCGCCCTTTATACAACAAATGGATTCTCCAACCAATCGATACCATCCTGTAGCTACAACACACTAAACGAAGAGCAATTACGCATCCCACAATCGACATTCAATAATCTGTGTCTTTGAGATCTTATATCAGTGCTATGTGAATTTTAACAACAACGTTTTTAAAAACCGTACCATTAACAACAGTTTAATTAGTTTTCACCATCATGTATATGTCTTCATGAGTTCGACTTTCCAATCTGACATGCCGGAATCACACATTTACTGTATTGTTCAATGCTATTCGAAACATATCAAATTTCAATTGAATTCCGACAGAACTTCAACATAACTCTGCGCACCTCTATATTAAGTTCCTCATATTAACCAATCGATCTCTAACAGAAATATTTTCTTAGAATGGCGCCCTTTGCAAACAGAGATTTTAATACCATTTACCCTTGATGATTTGCATAACAGTTTTCACATAAATAAATGTGATTTCAAGCCCATCGATCATTAATTTAACAATGTTACGAACAAATATACAATTTCTCAATCACCCAATATATATAAACTGAAATAAAACAATGACTTACAACTTTTTACTGGCCAGATGTTTCAATGCCATGGCCCTTTACAATTTCTAAAGGCTTACAGCCTTGCTGCTCAAACCTACTCTCAATCTCTCATGTGTTTTTCTCTCAAAACCCCCTCCTATTTATACAATTTTAAAAAATCATTTAATTTAATGCTCAATCCCTTCAATTCCTCAACAATCCCCTAAATCTCTCAACATCCCTAAAGGATAGCTCTTTATCCCTAAAATCCTTCAACTAATTAAATTCCCTCATATCTTTTTATTAAATAAAAAGATATTTACAAAATCCTCACCTTCTCCTATTTTATTCAAATTAATTAATAAAATATTAAAAATCATCACACCCCCTTTTAACATATTTACAAAATAAAAAACGCCCTTGATGCTCCTGCATTAGATAATAATCTACAATTTTCAAGATTCAAATTTCAGACCCAGAGAAAGTGGAATCTTGGGTTTGACCAAAAGTAGCACAATTTTTTACTGTTTGGGGAAGATGCCAGTTTGGGGAATAACTTTAGGAATAATGGATTAGGAGGTTCCCTTCACACCTTTGTTGCATGATGCATCTATTGCGTTCTTGTTGTATTTTTGCATGGAAAGTGTTTCAAGAGTACCTTGGTTTACGAAGACATATCAGTGAATGTTAGTGCCACGCCGTAGTGGTGGAAACATTGTAAGAAAATAGTTTAGACCTCCCAGACCATAGTGAAAATGTTATCATCTGCATTGAAAATACTCAAACTCCCTTATTATGACATTTTGTAGGGAGAACATCTTCCTTCCAACTCATTGAAGAGTGGCTCATAAAAAAATGGCCACTCAACATTCTGAGTATTTGTTTGTCATGCCCTTTGAGAAGTTATTTATGTAAAATTTTAGAGTTTAGTCTTTCCTCAAAGGGCCTTGTTGCTTTAGGCTATGCTCCAAACTCCAAAAATTACTTTATGCTACCATTTACTCCAATTTGTATAGAGAGGAGGATAATGTCAATGTTGGGACATGTTATCACTCAAGAAAAAGTGCTAAATTGTTCACATCAGTTCAATTGTTTGCCAAAGGCACATAAATCCTTTTCAGCAGTTTCGCAGCGCAGCATGTTTCTGGTGATTTCATAGCGCTTGTAATCATTTTAAAACAAGAACACCTTGGTGAGACAGTTGCGCACAACTCTGGGAGAAGTGGTAGAAAATTCTGATCTAATTCCTGAAAATCTGTTAACTGATAAAATACTTTTCCCCCAAAAACAGAACTCTGGAACCCTCACAAGTTATGCTAGTTCAGGATTTATTAACAGGTTGACTTTTTCCTGGTTGAATTATCTGTTGGCCACTGGGCAGAGGTGTGCCATTAATGTTCAGGATATACCTATGCTTAGACCTCAGGATAGAGCTGAAAACAGTTCTGCTCTGCTCCAATCGAAGTTGCAGTCAAGGCAATGCTCTCTTGTATTCGCTATATTATGGTCCTTCTGGAAACTATCTAGCCTCACTGCTATTTTGGATTTTACAAAATTGTCTGTCATGTTTGTGGCCTCCCTTCTAATACAAAGCTTCATTGATGTAGCCACAAACAAAGAGACTCTGTGGTACAAAGGAATGGCGAGGAGAAATTGAGCGCTTGGAGAAGCTAGTCAACAAGTATGAATGTGGGCAGATTCCACGCATTGAGTGGCTAGATGAAATTGCATTCAGAGCCATTTGGAACATAAAGGCAGATGAGAAGAACATTTCAAGATAAAAAATCTCAAGACAGTCGAATTTGGCATGTAAGCTGTGTTTTTGAAATTACACAGCAGTTTCGTAGCGCACTACGAAACTGTTGTAGGTGATGTTTGTTACAGACATATTTCTCTGTTTTAAGTAGTCAACTTCCAAGAGGTATTTAGCGCAGCTGAAAGAATATTTTCAAAAATTGAAAGAGGTTTTTATCCTTAACATACTCAACTATAAAAACCTCTTTCATTTTCTTCAAATTGATTATGAACTGGGAGAAACGAGTGACTAAAAGTTGCGCTACGAAACTGCTGTAGATGCAGTTTTTAATTTCCTGTTTTACACATCTTCTTAAAGGATCGATTCTGGGCAGCTGGAGTAGTGTTTCAAAAAACCAAAGGATTTTTTTGTTCAGCATGGATTAGTTTACAAAAGCCTCTTTTAGTTTTTTCAAATACGTTTTCTGCGAGAAGTTATGAGCTCTGTCCCAAGACCTATTTTTCAGGCAGAACAGCAGTTTCGTAGCAGCTGAAGCTAAAATAATCTAATCTCAGTTACTAGTTTTGAACTGCAAGTGGAAATGTTAAAAAGGGATTTCTCTACTGCACAATTTTGATTTTTGGAGCGCTTGCTTGTGGTTCATGGACATTGGTGCTATAAGAGGATTGCACAGATGATCTGCTATTTCTTTTACAAAAATATATCTTTTGGGCTTACACTCTTCATTTTGAAGCATATACAAGTTCCTCTAGACAGCCCATATATGATGATTGGTATATGCTGCTTTTCAATATTATTTTGACATCACTGCCAGTCATATCTTTGGGGGTTTTTGAGTAAGAGGTTTCATCTGAAGTATGTTTGCAGTTCCCTGTTCTCTATCAGCAAGGCCCAAGGAATATATTTTTAAACTGGTACCATGTACTTAGATGGTTGGCAAACCATGAGATTATTTATGATATTTGTCAACAACCACTTCAGTTGCCTCTCCCAAATGTTTCAAGTACAGTTCAGGAATTTCAGAAAGTGGAGGACTAGTTATCTATGGTGGAATAGTAACCTTCTGAGATAATGCAGGATGCAGTGATTCTATCCATGAGTGCGTTGGTAAAGCTAGAGCTTCTAAGGCACCAAGACAAAGATCTCAGGCTCATTGTTGTTAATTGCATTAGTGAGAATCACACTGAAAACGTATCTTCTTCAATGCAAACAATTATGAGTTTGGTTTGAATGAAAGGAAGACTGTGTTTTTTAATTTACACAGCAGTTTCGTAGCGCGCTACGAAACTGCTGTAGGTGTTGATTTTAAACGCAGACAAACAGTTTGGTAAGATGATCGGGAATTTTCTAAAGGAAACACCTGAAGGATATGTAAGAGACCAAATGAAACTATCACAGCCATTCAGATCAAGACAGGTGTACCTTTAAAAAGGTGAAATGTTTTGACTCAAGTGTAAAGTTTTTGTTATAAAGTCACTTTATTGCCGGTCATAAGGTGTTGAATGAATTGCATACATGGAATTTTGGCTTGCACACTTGGCCATCGATGGAGCATCCAATTCATTAGGAAACATGGTGGTGTTCAATTGTTTTTGGGTTATTAAAGAGACTTAAAGTACATGTTGCTGCATATTCGAAGTGATGGGGGACCAGAACCGAAAATTTAGGGATATTCTCAGCCAACACGGAGCAGATCAAAGCCTTCAGTATCCAAAGCCAACATGGGACATTAATTGCTCATCTCATGCCATCTCAGCCAAATGAAAAAGAAACTAGGTGACAAAGCTGCAAGGAGGAATCTTTCTACGAAGGAGATAGAGTTAGAGTTATAATTAGATTAGAACTCTTTAGAACTTCTGTTAATGGTTGTTGTATTAAATAAGTTTGTTAAAAAATAGATAAGGGTCATTAGTGGAAGTCATCGAGCTCCCCTCATGCTGGAGGAGGAAGCTCAAAGTAGTTAGAGTCATGTTTCTATATATAGCTGAATTATCTATGTAACAAGGGTTGGATATTTTGAGAAACAAAGCATTGCTTTGGCTTGTGTAAAAAGCCAGTTTAGTAATATAATTTGCTACTTATCTTCTCAGGATTCTTACGGTGTTTCAAATGCTCAAGATATGTGGTTTTGCTTTATGTTTAATGTTTTTACAGTTGTATGAATACACAATCACTCAGAATTCACTTATGCTGCTCTGATTTCCTGTGTGTATTTGTAAACCGAGGTTTCTATGAGATGTTGTTTTGAGTATTTAAACATTACATGCCCTGACTTCTATGCATGAGCAGTGTTATAGCTTACTGAATATGATCAACTCCATAAGCCCAATGGAAGTCTTTGGAATGTCTATCCAACCAACCTATTTATTAAATTTACTTTACTAGAGTTAGCCCTCTTATCAACAAACAAAATCAATAACTTTTTTGAGAGAGCCCTCTCAGGCTAGGGAGGCTAGTCCTTAGTCAAAAGATTGGTTTGAAACAATTACACAGAATCTACCTGATCAACAACCCTTCAGTGCTTGATTTTGTGATAACAGGACATATGGGATTCATCTCTCCTTCTCTGTTCCAGATCGTGGCCTGGACCTTAGACTATGTGATAAATGCTAGAGGCCTGATGGGGACTACGATATTGCACTAAGATGCGTATGTTAACCCTAATGAATGCAATAATCTTTCCCACTCTTGAAATTTTGATTTTTTGTATTTTTTTAAAGAATTGATTTCTAAAACATGAATTCTCACATTTGATAGGCAATTGCAGTAGTTTTAGGCCTTTTATTTTTATCAAAATTTCTCTGAATAATTATGCTTCAACCTAGAATTTAAAAATTGGTATCTTAGTTTTCATACCCATGATTTGGTTCATATGAACTAAAACCATTTTGTCTTTTATGGTTCTTAATGTAACCTTCAACTATCATGCAATTACAATTTGTTGTTTCACAACAATTATATTTTCCTGATTTTTTTTGAGATTTAGTTAATAGATAGGAAGCACTTATGAAGTTTATCAATGTAGTATTGTTGAAGGAGAATAATCTGCAATTTAAAAGATTCAAATTCCAGACCCAAAGCAAGTGGAATCTTGGGTTTGAAAAATGTAGCACAATCTGTTATTGTTTAGGGAAGAGGCTAGTTTGGGGCATAGATCTAGCAATAATGGCTTCTAGGAGGTTCCCTTCACACCTCTGTTGCATGATGCATCTCATGCATCCTTGCTAGATTTTTGCATGAAAGGTGTTTCAAGAGTGCTTCGGTTTCTACAACAGATATGAGTGAATGTGAGTGCCACACCCTAGGGATGGAAACATTGTAGGAAAATATTTTATGCCTCCCTTGCCATAATGAAAATGTTGATACCTAGAGCCTTAGCCCTGCACATCCCCAGCTTAAAAAATAAATGCATAAAATGTTCCTACCATTGTCATTGTTATTTATTGGCATACTATACACAAATTTTGGTGGATTCAATATGCAATCTTTAGGGTCTTATATTTTCTCAGAAAATGTCTGTTATTTCCTGTCAGTATCTGCCCCACCTCCAAAATAATGTTGTTGGAATGGTATGCTTGGGAGAGATAATTCTTTATGGAGGAAAATTCATCAAGGTTATCATGCACAACCGCAACAACAATATTGCAGAGACAACCACAATCTGCAAGCTTTCTCTGTGGCACCTACAAGTGTTGAATTCTATCGACAAACTGTTTTTCTCTAAGGACACCAAAAGATTTTTTACAAGATCTACAATTTTTTTATTATGAAATGTGTAAGCCTTCCTTTGTAAAAACTTATAACCTATGAACTTCCACAAACCTAGCCTTAAGTTAACCTTTTGAAACACTCCATACTTCAAATACAACATTTCAAATACTCAAACTCCCTTATTATGACATTTTGTAGGAAAAACATATTCCTTCCAACTTATTGAAGAGTGGCTCATACAAAAATGGCCACTCAACATTTTAAGAATCCATGTCATGGACAAGTATTGGATTGGTATTATCTTGGGTTCCATTATTACTACCTCTCCAACTATTTATTCCCACTTCCATGCAATGTGGTATTTGTTGTCTCTTGGATCACTAACGTTTACAAGTTATCTTTCATATTATGCCCTTGATGATATAATGTTCAAATTACAATTCAGTTTCCAAGCATGTGAAATATTTTTTTCTAATGTAACTTCCCATGATGATATCAGCAAGTTGAAAATGTAGATTTGATATCACATGTTTTTAGAATGGTGAGAGAGAAAAAAAAGAAATTTTTACTCCACAACCATAGTAAACATTTTGAAATACACTACAAATTCATTTTAATTAGGAGGAATATATGAGAATGGCTCCGTCCTAATCCCAGATCTTTAAGCAACCAAAGGTATGAATTTTTTATTTTTTCGATCCCTCCAAGTTCTCATTAAACTAGAGGTTAATATAAATTTATGTAATTTAAGATAGATCCCTCTTCAAACATAATATATCTAAGGTTAAATTCAATGTAATTATTTAAATATTGTAAATAAGATAGAAAAAACATCAATCTTTTTGGACTCTCTTATACTATGAAAAAACCATTTATAAATATAATAAGGTGGAAAAATAAAGTAGCATGTCTCTGTCTTAATTCCTTATTTTTAAGGCTGCTAATGATTTGCACTTTCTTCTATTTTCCTATCTCTCTCACACTCTTCGTGCTCAATAGATTCAAGGTTACCACACATCATTTAATCACAGGTAACATACATTATGTTTCTTTCTATCCTTTTCATGGTTGATATTTTCAACATCATTGTTAACCGAGGAATGATGGATTAATCCATTTCAACCTTTATGTACTCAAAATCATTGTCAACAGGTGAATTAGATAGTAAACACATTTTTTGTTTCATATCATATGATTGCAATACTTTATGCTGGTTTTATACTGTGAAACCTCTTTTCCTAAAGTGCAACGTGCTACATCACACTTTTATAAATATATTATGTTCCAACCTAAAAATGGCATATGGAAAGAAAAAACTTGCAACTCAGTTAAAGGATGGAAGAGAACTAGACCATGTATTACTTGTTAAAGAATATGGTGTATCAATATGAAATTAGAAGTTGGTACTTTTCGTTACTTAGCAATGGTCATACATGGATTTTTTTTAGTTTACATCCAATATCCTCCAGAAAAGGTAGAGTTGTGAGTACCTGAATAAAAATTGTGAGAGTTGTGAGTACCTAAAGGCATAATTGTGAGTCTATAGTTAACATAGTTTTGACTAGTGTGTGATATTGTAATTTGGAAAATATAGTGAAATTTGAATGGTATTAGTATCTAAAAGGCATTTGTTTTTCCACTTGCATGTATATGATTAAATTATTGTATCCTAAACAAATCACTGACCTATTGGGATTTTCCGAAAAAAAAGATGTAAACTTCATAAGATAGAATTAATAATAATAAAAATTGAAATTGTTCAAGGGTAATTTTTTGAGCATGGGATTTATTTCATTTATAAAGAAACACTTTGAGTGTAACACGTCAACTATGGCTCTCAATTTGATGAGTTCATAGTTGCAACACCATAAACTTATCCCCACAAAGGATTTCTTCCAATTTAGGTAATAAAGAAAACAATGTGTTCAAGAGTAATCCATACCAAAAAGGGACACAAACAACTTTTCCCCTCCATTACCATATTACAATTCAAAGTATTTTTTCTATCCTGTGTGTGAACTTTGAAGTTCATTGCACCTTGTATCCTTCAAAATGCACTCAACAAACATGAATTTCCTCTCCATGATAGGAGTTGGTTCCTTCTTGACTACATGTGACCAAGATAATACATCACATGCTACAACCCTTTCTTCTACATACTTACAAACAAATGCCAACATAAAGGAAATGAAAGACAAGAAACTGAACTAGTTTTTCTTCAAAGGGTAACATCATAAACATACCCTTATTTTGGTACCTTCAATCATGTACGTCTTATTTCCACAATGAAGTACATGATGTGGATGTAAGAGATGAAGAGGGTGGCTGCAATTTTTGTCTCTCCATCTTTTATTATTTTCAAAAAGTATGTGCAACGTAGTTCCCACTGGATGTTGTCAATTCCCTTTAACTATCCCATGCTAGTAAGCGTCATAGAAGTTACGTGGATACTGGGATTGGACAACTCTGTTTTACTATGAAATACAAGAAACTGAACTAATTTTGCTTCACAAGTTAACATCACAACCATACCCTTCTTTTTTCACCTTGAATCCTATACATTTTATTATCACATTGAAAGTAATGATGTGGATGTATGGGGTGAATATGGTGGGTGAAATTTTGTCTCTTCATCTTTTATTCTTTTCAACAAGTATGTAAATGTAGTGCCCAAGAGATGTTGTCAATTCCCTTCAGCTATCCCATGCTCATAAGTGTCATGGACATTACATGGATATTGGGACTAAACAATTTTTTTTTACTATTTTTTTATTTTACTTTACTTTGATGTGGAGAAAACTTTGGTTGTACTACAAAAGTATTTTATTGGCCAAATGTCTGACAGGGTTTTGGAAAATACATCAGATTTCGCATCGTCGGTGCCATCACCAAGCCAACCATTAAGAAGGGAGGCTTGTATATTCCTCTACCTACTCCTAGCCAGCCCTAGGAATACATCTCCATGGACTATATGTCTAACATTCCTTCTACCAAACATGGAAACGACTATGTATTTGTGGTCATCAATATATTTTCTAAGATGGCCGTATTAGCTGTTTGCAAGAAGAGTATCACTTCAGAGGCCATTATGAGACTCTTCCTTGAACGAGTGTGGGTACATTTTGGCATCCTGCAAACCATAATATCAGATCAAGATAGTAGGTTCCTAAGCACATTTTGGTTGAGCCTTTGGTCATTGTTGGACATCGAGCTCACCAAGTAATTTGACTACATTCCACCCCAAAATGATGTCCTGACAAAGGTCGTCAACATGATGATTATGCACATACTATGCATGTACAAATCTAAGCATCCATGGACATGGGATAAGAGTATTCCCTATGTGTCATGCATCTATAACAAATGTCTCTATAACTCGACTAGACACAACCCCATTGAAGTAGGCCTGGGATTTCAACCATTATGTCTCCTTGATGTTGCACAACCTTTCGCAACTACACAGGAAGAATATGGCCATGTTCATTATGAAGTTGATAAATCCACTAGGTTTAGTGATCACATTCAACACATCCACCGGTAGGTTCATGACAAAGTTTTAGGTGGGTAACAAAGTTTGGTTACATATGCAAAACAAGCACCTCACTAGATTCCATCATAATCTTCGACCACTCTGATACAGGCCTTACACTAACACGAAAGTTGCGGGAGACAAACCTTTCATGCTTAGTACCCCCTCATTCATTGGCTTTCACCCCATATTTAATGTGGACGAACTTCGACCATAATTTCTACCATTGATGGACACATCAAAATTGTCGAGCAATTGACACCAAAAGAGCTCAACCCGAGTTGAATTAAATAAACCACAACTGACCATATCATAGACACACATATCAAGAAAACTTGTAAATAGAGAATCCAATTGTATCGAGTTATCAAATTTGTCCAACTCTTGCACCATGACAAGTGGCTCACCAGGGACCAAGTTCAACATAAATTTCACCATCTCATGAAGGCACTCAATGCAATTGGGACCATTGCTTCCTAAGGGGTGAGGACTAATCTAGGTGGATATTAATGGCCACCCACCTATTCCACTTGTATCACCAACATTGTTTCTTTGAGTTTCCTTAGTTGTAACATAATTTTCTATTTTTGCCATTTTTTTGGGTCCTGAACTTCCAATGTCATTTTGAGGCCCTAAACAACATTGTTTTGGAAAACATGCAATCTCACAACTTCTTGTAGGGGTTTTTAGTTTAAATATGTATTCCCCGGGTAGATATTTATAACGAGGTATCAAATGTGTCAAACAAAGATCATATGCCAAAGTTACGACCTCAGGAAGTTGGTGTAATAACTAACCCCAACGAGCTCTATAAACTTTTGGCACTTCATCTCCTAGGGTTAGGTTTTTGGATGTTTGGGGTTTTCCCTTATTTTTCAATAATGATAAGGCTTGTGAGCCTCATTGTAACACAGTTCAAAGCCATGTAGCCACCGGATCTCTTCTTAGAGATAAGCTACCATCACTCTATATTGTTTGTTTCCATTCTACATGTAAACAATTTTCAGTATTATGTTATCAATGAATTGAAGTTCAGTTTTCACTGTAGTTCTGTGTTTCTATTTAAATTTGTATTTCATTTTTTTCTAGCATAAATCTAGATCAATTAACGAGGAATTATTAGATCGAAAAATAACTATTCTGGATTTGTCATAGTAAGTTAAGAATTCACTATTGTCCTAGATATCAACTAATTGTTTCCTTGACTGAACATCTATGTGTTTATTCACTTAGTTTCCTAATTATTTTTTTTATCTTTTGACTATTAATTAACTTATATTAGTTCCATTTTTCCAATTAGATAGTTTCAACTTACGATCTAAATTCCTCTATTATGATGATCGTCGATATCTCACAACACTCTAAAACACCAAGCATGGCTACTAAGTCTAAATGTAGATGGATCTCTTACCCCAAATGGTGTGATGTCTAGTTTGGACCTCATATTGGAGAGAATCTCTAGTAATGGTTGTAAGGTCATTTATCCCTATCAATAAGACCTTATAGAGGGAACTTTGCTAGCAGGAGGATAGGCCATAAAGTGATCCATCTTAGATATCGTTGGCCAAATATCTTTCACGATGCCAAAGAATATGCCAAAATTTGTCATCATTTCCAAAGGATGAGTTTCCTAGTATAATTAGATGAAATTCCTTTATAAACACAACTAGTGGTAGATCCCTTTGAGAAGTGGGCCCTTTATTTCATAGTGCTTATTAATCCTCCATCCTCACATGACTTCTACATGTTGGTTTGCATAGATTACATCACAAAATGGATAGAGAGAAAGCCATTCCTAGTAGCCACAAAGAAATTTGTGGCATATTTTCTCCATTGACAAATAGTTATTAGATATGGGGTACCTCAAAAGATCATCAAATATGGAGGATTTCAATTTACCTCAATGTACATCAGAAAAATTATTATAGATCTCTACCATATCAAACACGATATAACTACACCATACCACCTACATGAAAACATATAAGTGGAAGAAACATTTTTTTTTTAGACTATTATAACAAAAAAAATGCAATTTCATCTCAAGAATTAAGTTGATAGACGTTTTTGGAATCCTTTCAGGTCTATAGGAACATGTGGCAAGTCACTATAGGGTGCACTCCATATGATATTTTGAATGGTAAACAAGGTAACATGTCAATAGAAGTGGAAGTGAATGATTTGCGAACCACATTTCAATTGAGTGTGGAATTATCAAAAGCATAATGTTAGAGGCTCTAGTAGATCAAAGAGTTGGATGAGCTTCATCAAGCTATCTTAAATCACACATCCATCATTCAACGACAAAGGGATAAATGGTATGACAAGTTCCTAAAGAAGATGAAATTTTAAATTGAAGACTGAGCCTTGTTGTTTGACTCTAGTTTTAACAACTTCAAAGGAAAGTTCCATAATAAATGGTTAGGATACTATGAGATTGATACTATACATGAAATTGGATCTATGAAGGTCTAAAACGTTAATGATACCAAGACTCCATTTATGATTAATGGATATTGCATTCAACTATATGAAAATCCAACATCTAAATAGGCCTTCTTGAGGAACATCAACAATGAGTGGGCCAACAATGATCTTGAAATACACACACATACATACGCACACACACACACACACACACACACATACATCCATTCATATCCATATGGTTTCTCTAATTATTTTTGAGTTGTAGGGATTCTAAGGACCGCCAACATTGTGATATTGGGACATAGAAAGATTTTGTTGCAAAACCTCTTGTTGTTGTAACACATACTGCTGTAAACCTACAATGATGATGTTTCAACACCCATAAGGACTTGATAATGTAGAAATTGTAACATCTTTGGTGTTTCCCTTGGTACTATTTGTTGGCTTGTGGGGTCCTGATGAAGCGAACAAAGTTCCTTCTATAAATTAATTACTCCAAAATACTTGGAATGTCAAGATATCCATTTAGGATATAAATATTATA
>APFE030234397.1:71121-95469 GCA_000404065.3 Pinus taeda | reverse complement strand
ATGATAAATAAAAAAGAAATAATTCACCTAATTTAAACTAATTCCTAAGGAATGATAGTAAAAATTTCATATATTAAGGAATAATTATTGTTTATAATATTATTGAAATATAGATTAATATATAAATATAGATTAATTAATAGATATATAATTAAATGAAATTATAAAAATTTATTAATTTATTTTCAATTGGACCATTATTTTATACAAGAATAAAAATATTATTAAATAAGTAATGGGTTAGGTTTTGGATTATATATCATTAACAATGAATACTTTTATTATATAATGTACCTAATTTAACTAATTTCTTAGGATAATAATAATTAAATATAACAGGAATATTTTTGGTTTGACTCGGGACATCAGGTCAAAATTAGCCGTTAAAATGTAGCTGTTGGAGTCTCTGCACATACTATTTAACAAGCTGGGCTGGATTGGTTCTTCAACTTGTCCTGACGATGAACCACACTTGTTGGTTCGAAACGCGTCGACAAAAGAATATCTATGTGATTTCGCCGAAAATTCTCTAAACAACATTTCATAATATTTAGGTTTTTTTATTAACACGATTTAATTCAAGTTGTTAAATGGTTAATATTCTTCTGACCATTTGGTGTGAGTGAAATTTTATTTCAATATTAATCATAAAATTATTGATATTAAATTATAAGATCATTTTAAATTCCCACGATTGAGGTGAGCAAGTGAATGATTTCACATTAAATGTCGTAAGGCGAGGGACAAGCCCATCGCTATCACCCAACTCACAAAAAGGAGGGAAGAGTGGTCATCGCACCCTTTACCTATCTCTCACTCAATCTCGTCATGAATTCGATGGTACTCCACACATCTCATTCATTACATAACATGAAGGGTGTTTCGAAGGATCTATAAATGCTAGTGATTTTCATTATGTTCAGTTAGGAGGAAGGATCTTCCATTTTCGTTTTGTTACTATGGAAACTTGCCACTCTTTAGTCCACCTTATTGTTTCTGTCTTTCCCTGGGGGAGAGGACCAGGTCCCCCTATCCCAACCTCCCTTGCGAACTTGAATTTGCGGCTCGTGTATGTCTTGCAAAGAAGTGATGGTGGTTAGAGAATCGACATTGTGTCTATAGTGAGATAACCAAGGTCGATGGGCACTCATTGTTAGGGTGGCCATATGGTTTTATCATAACTCAATGCATAAATTAGTATAGCACTCAGCTTGTAGTGTCCACTTGTTACCTTGTGTTTGGATTCAAGTACTCTGCTCCACTATTTCGGTTTGTGCTTAATGTTGCCTCCGACAAGTTATTTCAATGGTTTCTTTGGCTCATATTTACTTTACTTAGTCAACATTGTCTTAGAGGTTGATGTAACAACACCTACAAGTTAAAAACATTATGACTTTCTTAGGTAAAAACTCACCTACCAAAAGAAGAAGTTGGTCTCCTTATTTTTATTTAATTTCTAATATTTTACCTAATGTACTCTATAAGGTATCCATGTTGTTAGGAAGTTATATGAGTGTCATCTAGTTAGACTACGTAAAGAGATAGTCTTAACCAAATTAAGAATCTATTAAATAATTTAGCAAAACAAATCCAGGTTTTTTATTTGTACGAGAGTTTATCTAATAGAGATTTCAATGTAATTGAGGGGAGAGGAGTGCGAGAATTTTGAGTTTTAAGAGTGGTGAGTGTGTGAAAAGAGGAATATTGCACACAACATTTTTAATTTTGTAATCTTCCCCACACACACATATCAATTATGTGTCCATGTGTATCCTTATGATGACCATGATTATTTCAGTTTAGACAGATCGAGTTCTCTTTATCCATTGCAAGAATAACTAAATGTTGCGGGTGAATGGTTCCATGTTCAAGATCGAGAGCCATCATCCAAAGCTTAATTCATAGAAGATACATGGAGCTACAATGATTTAGAAGGGTTTCAAATGAGACCAGATTAATAGTCGTAACCAAAGTTTAACAACACCATATTTTCTTTTTAGAAGATCTGTCAAATGAAAAAGATGTAAACAAAATTTTGTCATGATTTGTCTTCAACCCTAGTTAGTAAGGATATATGGTTGAAGAGTATCTGGCTTCACAATAGTTGAGAAATGCAACTATCAAATGGATCCTGGATCGTTTCGATAGTCGGTGTGGATCCTGCCAAACTTTATTAAGGAGAACCAGATTCAAGATCAATATTTATATCAATACCTTAAGTCATCCCGACCACATGGACATTAATGTGACCTTATTCAGGCGTTAAGGGTTATTGGTGCTTTTAACTAGGTGACAGTTTGTGCCTTTTTCGAAAGGAATCCCGCCGCTGCTAGAGGAAATTGTCACTCAGTGGTTGGCAGAAACACTCAGTTTGTAGAATGGATAGTCAAAATTGTAGATTTGGAGAACGATTAGCAAAACTTTGTTCCAGGAGATATATCTTGCTCATTTTTTAACCTTTCTAAGCTCAAGAAGAGCCTAGATAGGGGTTTTTGAGCACTCTGAATCCACTAGCACCACTATTTTTGCAATTTGAGCACTATAAACTGATGTAATTTCAAATTTGAGCATATAATTGAAGAGGCCCAACATTAGAAGCTGGACCTGGAGACGTAGCCCAAGAGGGGTGAACTTCGTTATCAAATTGTTTTGTTGTGTTGTTGTTTATGGTTCATTTTTCTCTATTTTATTTCTGCAAACTAAGCTAAAAACACTAAGTTCATGTGCTTTTGCAACTTGATCCATTGCCCATAAGACATAAACTTGCTTGCAAACTTTTTATGAAACCTTCAAGTTTTTAATTTCAGATCAGGTTGGTATCAGAGCATGGTTGTTTTGAAGGTTTGATTGTGTTTACAAGTGTTTTCTTGATGATTACAAGGTTAAAGTTGAAAAGAGGAGAAGGAGTATTTGAAGATTCAAATCCTCAAATTGGTTCAAGGAGGTCGCAAAGTCCTAAAACTCCATCAGTGATGGCACATGAAGAAGGACATGAGATGATGTCTGAGGATGAGAGAGATTTCAAAAAGTATTTCTATGACATGTTTGAAATGGTGAAAGTTTTATATGAAGAGAGGACAACAAGGTTGCTTGGAGAGAGTTCAAATCGAACAATAGGTAATGGTGGTGATGGGAGCAAGCCTCCACCTCGGCCTCCTCCTTCACCTCCACCATCTCCTCCATCCTCATATCCATATTCATCTCCTTCACATACTCCTCCAAGATCTCCAAAAGGACATGCTAATATCCTTTATCAAAGCTTGATGTCAAGTTTGAATTGCCTATGTAAATGGGGAAGTAAATACTGAAAGGTTGGACAATTGGGTAAGTCATATTGAAGTCTATTTCAGGATTAAAAGGATTAAGTATGATGTGACCAAGATCCAGCTTGCTTCTTTTTGTTTATAAAGTGTAGCTCTCATCTGGTTGGAGGCCATAAATCAAGAAGATTTGAAGAAAAGTGGTAATATTATCTCTTCTTGGAATGATTTTGTAGCTGCATTAAGAAGTTAATTTTATCCATTAGCTAATATGAAAAAATCAATTATGGATTGGAAAAAATTTAGACAAGCTAAAGGTCATAGTGTTCAAAGTTACACACAAGAATTTAGAAGAAGATATTTAATCTTGGGTGTAGATTTGTCTTCACAAGACACTCTCCTTAAATATATAGGTGGATTACATAGTTATTTGAGGCATACCATTTTGATGTTTAATTCCACCAATCTAGATGAAGTATGTGTTTAGGAAATTCATTTAAAAGTAAGAGGGAAGAATGTTCCTCAAGGGACTAGCAAGAAGTCATCCAAATCTAGAGACAAAGGAAAGGGGAAGTTTAAAGGCAAAGGAAAAAAGAATCCTCCAGTCAAGAAAGAGGGAGAGAAACTCACACGCAAACATTTTTCAAAAGAAGGTCATGATGAAGACCATTGTTGGAAAATACATCGAGAAATGAGACCAAAGAAGTTCAACAACAAGAGGAAACAAAAGACTACTGCAACATCTCAACAAGATATAGGATCTGATTCAGGTGAGGAAAACAAAATCACAGCCATGCAAATGAAAGGTAAAAAATCTATTGCAAGTACTATTTCTTTTAGTAAGCCTATTGAGTCTCAAAATGATAAAGAAAGAATTGAGCTTTTCCATATTAGGACATTTACAAAACATACAAAAGTTGATACCTTGTTTGATAGTGGATGCCAAGTTAAGTTTTAACCTTATTTCTGAAGCTATTGTCAAGAAACTAAACTTAGGAACTACACCTCATCCTAAGCCTTACCCTTTGGGTTGGATACGTGAAAATTCCAAATTCCAAGTGACAAGAAAATGTAAACTTAAATTTGCAATCATTGCAAACTTTATAGATGAGGTAGAGCTTAATGTTGTACCACTTGAAATATGTGGAATTGTTTTAGAAAGTCCATACTTGTATGACCAAAAATCCATATTCTATCATCATGAGAACAAATATCATATTTTTAAAGATGAAATTGAGTATATTGTTAAATCACATCGCAAGAAGATGAACTTGTCTCTTGTAAGAGTTGGTCAAATTTAGAGGCTTGTAAATGTTAGTAAGAATTTTGTATTGTTGATGATCAAATCGAAAGATACTGCTGAATCTGAAGATTTCCAAAGATGTGATGCAAAACTCAAGCATAATTTGGTTGAAGTTGTTAACACACATGATAAGATGTTTCAGGAACCTAGAGGGTTACCTCCTAAAAGAGGAATCCATCATGAGATTTAATTGCAGTAGGATGCACCTCTTCCAAACATTGGCATGTACAAAATGCTAGTTTTGGAGAATGTAGAGATCAAGAAGCAAATTCAAGAGCTGCTTGACAAAGGGGTCATTAGACCAAGTACATATCCTTGTGGGTCTCCTATTGTTTTGGTTCCAAAGAAGGATGGTACATGGTGCATGTGTGTGGATTTTAGAGCTTTGAACAAAATCATGGTAAAGAATCGTTATCATCTTCCTCGTATCAATGATTTGCTAGACCAACTAAAGGATGTTGTTTATTTCACTAAGTTAGATTTGAGAAGTGGTTATCATCAAATTAGGATTGCTGAAGGCGATATTTGGAAGATTGCTTTCAAGAAAAAACAAGGTTTGTTTGAATGGTTAGTTATGGGCTTTGCAATGCAGTTGCAACATTCATGAGAGTTATGAATGATGTGTCGAGACCATTCCTTGATGATTTTGTCATAGTCTACTTAGATGATATTTTGATTTTCAGCAAGACTTGAGAAGAGCATGTCAAGCAAGTTAAGCAAGTTCTAGATGTCTTAAAGAAAGAGAAATTGTATTTGAAGATGTCTAAGTGTGAATTTGGGAAAGCCTATTTAGTTTATTTGGGTCATATTGTTGGAGGGGATGAATTGAAGATTGATCCCTCAAAAGTTTAGGTCATTGTGAATTGACCTAAGCCCAATAATGTAACAGGGTTTAGGAGCTTTTTGGGAGCAACCCAATATTGGAGAAAGTTTATTGCTAACTTCTCATTATTGCCACTTCACTACTTGCTTTGATAAGTGCAAAACATGTATTTCAGTGGGAAGGCAAGCAATAGAAAGCCTTCAATACATTGAAAGAGAAAAATAGTACAACACTAGTTCTTAGACTTCCAGGTCTTAAGCAGCCATTTGAGATTCAAACCAATGCAAGCGATTATGCCATGGGAGAAATTTTGATGCAGCATGGTAAGCCTATTTGTTATCATTCTAAAACCTTTACCAATGTAGTAATTAACTATCCAACTCATAATAAAGAGTTGTATGCTTTGATATGAAGCATTAAGAAATGGAAGGATTAATTGATGGGTAAAGAAACTATCATTTATACCGACCATCAATCTTTGCAATATTTACAATCGAAAACCAAACTACAACAAGCAAGATATTTTAGATGGATGGGATTTCTACAACAGTTCCATTTGGTAATCAGGTACAAGAAAAGTATATACAACAAAGTTGTTGATATGTTGTCAAGGCCTATTGTTAACGCATCTGTCATTCTTAAGCATGACTCAATCATGCATGAAAGTTATATAGAACAATCTGCTCAAGATGATGATTTTAAAGAAGTTTATGCAACTTTGATTCAAGGAAATCATGCTGAGGAGTTGGATTATCATGTTCATAACAAGTTGTTGTATCATTTTTGCAAGTTGTGTATTCCACAGGGTGAAAGAGTCAACATCATAAGGGAATCTCAGACTTCTCTTATTGCTCGCCAATTTGGTGTAGGCAAAACAATTGCACAATTACAAAGGTATTGTTCTTGGCCTTGCATGGATGAAAGTGTTTCAAGATATGTAAGAGGATGTTCCATATGTGCTACTAGCAAGCCTAGCAATAGAAAATTGGGTTTGTATACTCCATTTCCTATTCCTTCTCATCCTTGGGAAAGTATTTCTATGGATTTTGTTGGAGGACTACATATGTCTAGGAAACATCATGATTATTTCTATGTTGTTATGGATCATTTTAGCAAAGTGTGTGTTTTAATGCCTTGTAAGAAGCAGGTTATATATGAATAGACTGCACAGATGTTCTTCCAAAATGTATAGGTTCATTTTGGGTTACCCACTTCGATTGTTTCTAATCAAGATTCTTGATTTGTTAGGAAATTTTGGAAAAGCTTGTGGGAACTCATGGACACCAAGTTGAAGAAGAGCACAACATTTCATCCACAAACTAATGGCTAGACTGAAGTGGTAAACATAACAATAGTACATCTCCTTCATGGATATTGCAGCAAGCATCCTAAGATTTGGGGTGAACACTTACATTACATCCAACATGCCTATAACACAACCAAACATTCTTCGACTTAGACATCTCCATTTGAAGCATGTTTAGGATATTTACCAAAATCTCCCTTAGATTTTATCTTTGGGAAAGATGTTGCAGTGGATGGACATAGTGATATAGACAAAGCCAAGCGCTTTATTAAACAGATTCAGTTGGTGCATCAGATGGTACAGGAACGATTGGAGAAGAGTCAAGCCAAGTACAAGGTTATACATGACAAGCATTGTGTTGACCACAACTTCCAAGTGAGAGATTAAGTTTGGATATATATTAGCAAGGAAAGACTCCAAGGTGAAGGTAAAAAGCTCAAGCCAATCAAATATGGTCCTTTTAAAATCTTGGAGAAAATTGGTAATAATGCATTCCGTTTAGATTTACCACCATATATGCAAATTACTCTGTTGTAAATGTGGAAAACTTGAGATTATATGAGCCTCCTATGATTGAATATCAAGGAGAGAATGTTCATATTACAATCATAAAAGATTTCTCTCTTGAATACTTAGAATAATTGCAGTAAGATACTATCCTTAACAGGAGGATAAGGACTTCACGCAAAGGCAATGTGGAGTACCTTCATGTGGGGCTCAAGGGAACTAATCCAATTAAGGCCATGTGGATTGAGATCGGATGGGTGAGGGAGATGTACCCTCATGTACTTGCTGACTAAAAACAACCTTTTGGTGGTCCAAAAGCTTCTAGTGGGGAGGAATGGTCTAAGGGATCAAGAAAATGCTCAAAATTTAAGTGCTCATAATTGCTCGAAACTAGCGCAAGATCGTAGTGTTTGTCGTCCCGAATCCAATGCTGCTTGAATCACCTCAAACCAACATTGTTTGTTCAAGTTATTGTGTTCTAAAGTTTTGGCCAAACAGCTAAAAAGTCAAACATAGGGTTGACTGGGCTACTGATTAGGTAGGTCGTATGATGATGTCAGCATCTAAATGCACATGCACAGTGGATGGTACGGGTCAATCCTGGCTCGACACGCGGCAAATCTGTACTAAGGCATGTGGCGTGATTTTATTGGTTAGTTTGGTGTGAAGTGGGTCAATGGTGAGGTGCCACATGGTCCAATTAGAGGACGCTACATGTCCTTCAGTGGTTAGTCAAAAAAAATTGTAAGGGGCCAAAGGGCCTCAGTGGGGTTCAATCCCTAAACCTCCCTCTACACAATATGACATCTTACCAAGAGGCAATTGCATTGGTTCTTATTATGTATACAACCCCAATTATATTTAAATTTCATTTGTCGACGAGTTTGGGGAAGAGGGAGGAGCACTTGGACCCAGCCCCAAGTTGTATGCAATCACGTGATAAAAGCGGAGGAGCCACATTGGAGGGTGCAGGCGGATAGGCCCTAGTCCCAGTTCTCGATGACAGTTATGATCAATGGCAGACAGGGTGGGAGCTACCACGGCGAGGGTAGGCAGTTAGCCCCAACCCTCGACCATATTAACTTATGTGACCCATTGCCACTGGAGTAGAGGATTGAACCAGCAAGGGAGGGTGATTAGTCTTGACCTTGGCCACACGGACATTAATGTGACCTTGTTCCAACACAAAGGGTTATTGATGCTTTTAACTAGGTGACATTTTGCACCTTTCTCGGTAGGAATCCCACTGACACCACGAAAAATTGTTGCTTGATGGTTGGCAGAAAGAATAAATTCGTAGATTGGATAGCCATAATTGTAGATTTGCATAATAGTTAGCAGAACCTTGTTCTAGGAGACATATCTTACTCATTTTTTAACCTTTTTGAGCTCAAGAAGAGCTTAAAAAGGGGTTTTTGAGCATTCTGAATCGATTGGTAGCACTAATTTTTCAATTTGAGCATTTTAAACTAATGTAATTTCAGATTTTAACATATAATTGAAGAGGCCCAACATTGTAAGCTGGACCTAGAGACGTAGCCCAGGAGGGGTGAACTCCATTGTAAAATTGTTATGTTGTGTTGTTGTGTATGGTTCATTTTTCTCTATTTTATTTCTGCAAACTAAGCTAAAAACACTAAGTTTATGTGCTTTTGCAAATTGATCCATTGCCCACAAGACAAACTTGCTTGCAAACTTTTTATGAAACCTTCAAGTTTATAATTTCAAATCAGGAGACTACTCAGAAAAGAGGAACTGACATGGGAGATGTCAACGAAGTAGTAGAAGAATCTTCTAGTAAAGAATAAGGTGAAGAATCAGTAAAGATGAGCATGTTGAATATGATATCAAAAATGAGTGCCAAACCAAAGATGGAGGTGTCTGTATATGAAAGTAATTCGGATTTTGATGGATTGATGGATTGGAATAATTCCATAGACAAGTATTTTAATTGGGAAGATGTTGACAAAGAGAAAATAGTGAAGTATGTAATGAAAAGATTGAAATGTCATGCATACCTATGGTGGGACGGAGTGTAGGCAAATATTAAGAGGAAAGGCAAGTCCAAGATTAAGAGTTGGGACAAAATGTTTGTAAAGTTTAAAGGTAAGTTCATGCTTAGATTACTAGTTAAAATTTCAAGAAATTGTAGAATATTATATAGAAATCTATGGCATTAAAGGAATGCATTGAAGAATTTCATAAATTAAACATTAGAGTTGGTAATGTTGAAGAGGATGTTGAAAAGTTTGCTAGTTATATCAATGGTTTAAGGTATGAAATCCATGATGAGATTAGTATTTCGTCCCTGGGGATAGTTGACAATGCATATCAATCTACTTTGAAAGTAGAAGAGAAGATCACTAGAAAACAAATTCAAAATAATAGAGGAAGAAGTCTCGCAAGAGGAAAATGACAGCAAAGTGGTAGAGGAAGATTCCAGCTTTCATGCGAGGAAAGTGGAAGTTCAAGTAGTCAGTCACCAAGAGGAGGTGATTCCATAAGAAGAATATTTTTCTCAAGAGGTAGAGGCAGAGGTAGAGATTACCAACCTAGATGTTACAGATGTGGAAAGTTGGGACATATGTCGTGGGAATGTCCATAAAACAATGCAGCGAGCCAAAGAAGTGCATGGTGGAGGCAAAATAAGAAAGTGTGAATTCAATGATCACTGAAGAGATTCCTAAAGCAGGAGAGTCATTATTAATGGATAAAGTTTTAATTAAATTAGAGAAAGAAGCTAAGGAGCAAGCCTAGAGGACAAGCTTGTTCGGAATTGTATGTAAGTCAAAGGGTAAGTGTTATAGAGTTGTGATTGATAATGTTAAAATGTATAATTTGGTTTCTATTGAGATGGTAGAGAAATTATATTTGGAGAGAATAACACACCCTACTCCTTATAGAGTGTCATGGTTGCAAAAATGACATCAAATTTTGGTGAATTAACAGTGCAAGGTGGAATTTTAGATTGGAAGCTACAAGGATGAGGTATTATGTGACATAATGCCTATGATATTTGTCATATTTTGTTGGGAATACCATGGCAGTATGATAGGAAGGTTATGTATGATGATAGAAGGAATAGCTATACACTTGAGAAGAATAGTTAAAGACACACATTGTTACCTTTGCAAGATGGACGAGAGAAGGAACTAGTTGGTTCTAATGTGTTGTTGGTGAGTGGAAAGGAGTTGTTACAAGAAGTAAAAAAGAAAGAGGTACATTTTGCTTTGATTGGAAAATCTAAGGTAATTCTTACTAACACAAACTTAGATGATTTTCCTAGAGAAGTTAAAGTTATGTTGGATGAATTTTTTGATATCATTGTTGATGAATTATTGAGTAGTTTACCTCCTATAAGAAGCATTAGTCATCATATAGAATTAATCCCAAGATCAAGCCTTCTAAATAAAGTACCATAAAAAATGACTCCACAAGAGAATGAAGTGAAGAGACAATTGTGAGAGTTGTTGGATAAGAGTCTCATCAAGGAGAGTTTGAGTCCATGTGTTGTCGCAATAGTGCTTAGCCCAAAGAAGGATGGTGGATCACTACAACAAATCCATATGATTAGCTTCCTCTTTAGCTCCTTTTCTTTGCTTCCATTGACTGTTTTAGTGTATTTTTGTTCAACTTTTTGAAAAAATCGGTGCTATTTATGGGGATGGCACTATTTTTGGCATTTTTCACTAATCTGAGCCAATCGACGGTAAATAACATCAACATAAACGACCAGTTTAACCTCTTCTTTAGCTCTTGATGTGACTTCATGTGTAGCTTCCTGTGTAACCTCCTATTTTGCTTCTTGTTATGGCATTTTTTTAGCATCCACTTTAGTTTTCATTTTATCTTCCTTTTTAGCTTCCATTTTAGCTTTTTGTGTAATGCTCTATTTTTCTCCTCGTTATGGCATTGTTTTTAGTGTATACTTTAACTTCCTTTTTAACTTTCATTTTAGCTTCTTTTTTAACGTCCTATTTTACTCCTCGTTGTGGCATTGTTTTTAGTGTACTCTTTAGCTTCCTTTTTAGTCACACATGAAATGTTGTACAACATTCATCCAATTGCTTTCCTTATACAACCTTACATCATCATAATGGTAAGCCAAGGTAGGTAAGTTTGATTGTCATTTACTTGTAGGATTTAGATTTAATGGACGATATGACTTTTTCCTGTTACACATGCCGAAGATGACTTTTATAATCAAGGTTGGGGGAGGAGTGTATCGTATCTATTGTGCAATACACTATGACTATACCCCAATTCAGTAATTACCATTTTGTTGATGCACAATGCACTTATCCAAATTCAATAATTACCCATTGTTGTTGTTACTCCTGTTGTCATTTCTAGAAATTAATGTGACTACTTGGAAATCATTCTTGGTAGTTGTCATTTATGATGAAAAGCTTGAATTTAATGAAAGGGTAACCTAATTATTCCTTACCCATTGCTAAATTTCATTCTAATTATATTCTCTACCCTATCAAGTGTTTGTATGTACCGAGTGCGACCTTGTAACAATGTTTGAGTAGTAACAATCTCTAAAACAACCATGAGAGGAGTGATCGTCTGTCATGAACCAAAATCCATTAATGCACTACTACACCATCTAGAAGCCCTATAAATATTTAGGAATGTAGGGTGGTTTGTCTACTTTGAGAAGTTGCAGAGTTTCAACGAACATATTGCTATGGAATTCATGCAGGCTCTGTAGGAGCAACATTCATAGGTTGGATGATTTAGAATTGTTGTTACAGAGGACATAATTACCAGGGTGACAAGTTTACCTCAGATAGAGGCTCACTAGTTTTCTAAGAAAATAACAGTTCTAGTAGCTAGGGCAACATTTTTACAGCTAGGACAGGAAGTAAGGAGCAAGGGGAGAGGTATTGATAGAACATCCCTTCCTCACCCTTGGGGTGATGTGGATTTATTTATTCATAATTTAATTACTTGTGAGGGGCATTTTGGGAAATATTCAATTATCATTTTCAGTTATTGGCACATCTTTGTAATGGAAAATTGAAAATTTTTGCTCTATTATTTGCTAAAATCTTTACAACATATGGAAAATGTGGTGTGTATGGGAAAACATCTAAAGACCTTCTTAACTAACCATGTGATCATCAAGTTAATCATAATTCATTCGCTGCAACAACAGGGAAGCACATGGACTGATTTATTGGCAAAGTCACATGCATCAGCCACAAAACAGAGGATAGTGAAAGTGAAAAGTCTAACATAACTTCCCTGTACAGAGGGATACATGGAATGAGATTTGTTTCTTGAAATTTCAAGGATAAAGATTGAGAGAATAATTGCCAACCTACAATTATGTTCTGGTCGGAAGATTTTTCTCTCAATCGATCTATCATTCATAATTTATCATTTTCTGTCCTGATGATGGACCCCCTTTGGGGTTCGAAACGTCGACATATTGAACATAATATTGTGGATAATCCGGATCATAATTTTCCAAAGATAGAGCAGTTACACCTCCTAGTCAAAGTAGAGCAGCTACACTTCTTAGACAAAGAAGAGCGGTTACAACTCCTAGACCCCGTCGCAAAAACCCTAAAAGATGGAGTTCCATAAGAATGTTTCTTAGTACATCCGCTGAAGGAAAAAGAGCATGCACTAAAGAACCTATGAATATATCCAATGTACAATCTGAGGATAGTTATTATGGATGCCTTGTTGAGGAAGAAGGGCCTGAGACAAAGACTACTGAAACAAGGGAAACTAGAACAACATTAGTTGAAGCAAGAGTTCCTAAAATAGAAATGCTTGAGGAATCTAAGGAAGTATTAGAAAAATCTACTCCTGTACAAATTGCAGCGAAAAAGAGGAAATTGAAGAAGCCATTGCATGGAAAGAATCCCAAAAAGAGAGTTTCGGTAATTATTACACCATCAACTTCCCCAATATACGAGGAATGCATTGATACAATAAAACCAAAGGAGTCTGAGGGACAACAAAATGAAGAGAAATAAGAAGTATTTGTAAAAGAACATAGCTCGACCCCTAAAGTTCATGTTTTTCCACCTGAATCAAAAGAAAGAGGAGGAGCTCAAAAAGGAGCAAGAAGATGTCTCTTCAGAAGATAAGCCTAAAGCTTACCTCCTTATTCAACAAATTAATAAATTGAAGGAGGAAAATGAGAATTTACGGAAACAACTTACCATGGTTGAAAGACAGCTTCAGTTTAGAAAATAAAATGGATTAGAAACCCTGGAAGAAGTGGAAAAAGTAATGTCGCTTAAATTATGTGATGAATGTAAGCAAGTGTTGGAGGAAGCATATTGTGAAAGGCCAACCACTATTTTGGTTAGAATTCAATTTGGAGAGCAAGATGAAGAATTCCAAACCGTTGTTCCACAAGAACCTACTAAAGATGTTGTTGTTACACAAGAACCAGTAGTTGAAGCAGAGAGAGATGGAGGAAAACAATGTGTTATTCCATAAGAAACTTTTTATGATGCTGTTGTTACACAAGAACTAGTATTTGAAACATATCAAACTGAAACAAAATTGGTAGTTGCTCCACAAGAACCTATTGATGATGTTTTTGTTACATAAGAATCAATAGTTGAGATAGTGCATCCGGTGGAGAAAGGGAATGAAGAGATTCTTGAGGAAATTGTTGAAATTGCCACTGTAATAGTAACAGAAACAACTCAGTTAAAATCTAAGGAGCCCTTGAATTCAACACTTTTGATTAAGTAATTAGAGAAGTGGAGGAAATTAGAAATATTCCTAAACACTAAAGTTATTCCTCTGAAACAAAATAAGGAATGTATTGACAATATAAAGAGGACATGGGCTGAAAATTGAATGTTCTCGACTTGGTGTGGATTCAGAAAGAATGGAAGTAGGCATTGTCGTAATTGGAAGAATTGCAAAAGGAAGTACAACTATTATAGTAGGAAAAGGAGTTTATGTATGAACTTGTTCACAATATATTAAGCTGCAAACCTCCTTCTCTGTCCTAACCCTTATTTTTTCAAGAAAAGTGCTTCCTTTCTCGACTGAAAACCCTCAAGGAGAAATGACCATATGAGGTAAGGGAGGCTCAAGACTTTTTGGAAACTCTCTAGAAGGCCACTTTTCCAAAACAACATCTACTGGGTGAACTATATCTGCATGACTATGTTTGTTTTGGTGAAGGATCTCTTAACCTCACACCACATGTTGGAGATGTTCAGTTGAGGGGCTGTATGTCATTTTTGCAAAATCATGTTAGTTGGAAGGTTTCCCATGATATTTTAACAACTAATGAAGAAAGGGTGAAATTACTTATTCGAAATGAACTAGGGTCTATTGAAAGAGTCTTGAGCCTATATAGCACGATGTGGCAGTATCCAGACACCAAGAAGATGCTAATGGAGTTGAAAAACAAGATTTTGGAACATTTTCTTAGAAGCATTAGAGGGATGAGACATGATGCAATGGATGGGAGAAGACTTAGATGGGACGCTTGCAGGGAGTTAATAGATGAGGACCCTTATTGTTTTCTAAATTTTACCTTGGCACTATCTAGGGTTTCTTAATATGTGGAGTGCATTAGGAGTTGTGGGACTGGTTGTCATGTACTTAAGTTCAAATTTCCTCTTATTTGGCTCCCTACCTATTTGTATCAACATCCATATCATCTTCACTGATAAATTATGGGAAATGGAACTGGTATTTTTCCGAGGCTACAGAACATATACAGAGGATATGCAGGAGCCTACAATTTTTCATAATTTCACTCTCAACACATCAAGAACTAGTTACAAGAGTGTGCATGAACACATGCAAATACTTAATTTGGCAGGAGATGTTGGGATATGAAATTGGCATCGTTTTGCACTCATTTTCCTACCTTTTATTTACCATTTTTAATTCTAGATACCATACTTGCCATTGTAACAGCCATTATCAACCTAAGTATGTCTCTTTTTATATGTCAGCCTTACGATCTAGCATGAGAACTACTGTTTTAGGCTATTTTTCTCGTAAAACTGACAACTAGGTTGTTAGAGGGTTTGTGGTCTGTTGAGATGTTGTTGCAGGATTACACTTTCTAGTTTTTCCTGTCCAAGGACAAGACAAGGACTTGTTGACCATTGTTGTTACCAGTGAAGATCCATTTTGGAAGTGCTGACCTCCTTCATTTAGTTATGAAGATCAATTTTGAAAGCATCTGGTCAAAAGATAGTTCGACTACTAAAGGAGAAGTCTATGGACAATGCAACTGAAATAATTAGCATTTTATATTGATAATTATTGTAATTTAGAAAAGTTGTTACAACCTTGTCCTTACTTTGGAAATTATTATCAAATTAGATCACATGAAAATCGATAGATTCTCATCATGATCTTATCATTATAATATAAAATTATAAAGAGGTGTGCTCTCTGCTCGCATGAGATAGACATATAGAAATAGATAGATAGTGATAGAGGGGGAGAGCATGAACATTGTAATCATGTATGTTTCATTAATGCAATCTCAATTATTCATGGCACCATACCTTTCCATTTAATAGATTGTGTGTTAGGTAGTGTACCACCCCTGCTAGGAAGGAAGGGCCCTGCTTCTTAGCAAGAATCACTGGTTAGAAAAGTACTTCACAGGTGGTCAATGTTCTTTGCAAGTTCAATATGTTGTGATAGCATCTTATGTTTATATATATTTTTAAACTTCCATAATTTCCAGCCCCCACCATGTCATGTTATGCGGATTGAGACATTAATATTACAGAATAATAAAACCTACCCACAAGCATTAATTACGATAGGATAAGAAAAAGGATTAGTTGGAGAAGGAAAAGGAATAGATCCGGCAAGAGATATATTTGCCCACTACTGCTTCTATCGTTAGCTTTTATTCGTGGGTTGATAAGATCTCTTACAAAGCTTTGGGTGAAGAAAGCTTTGAATTCAGCATTCTATTATACAACTTGATCAACAAACGTTCGTTATTTGAGGTGTTATCCATGAACGAAATATCGTATATAGATAGACCATGCATGATACTAGGTAACTATGGGCTTTTAGGGGACTAGAATCATTATATATGAGTCATTACTATCCATTAATCAATCTTATTGAGGGGTGGGTATAGGCTCTTTGATCTAGAGGAATGGATTAGAAGGATTAATCCACTTCATTTTTTGAATTAAGACTTTCGGGTTAGATCGACCTACAACAAAGAGGAGATGCTTGACAAAGGAAAAACTAAATCACTTCCACTCATGAGGCAAGTCACCTAAACTAGTTGTTTGATTTATTTCCTCTCACTTATAATTCATGTGTGATTGTTGTTACTATTATTATTAATCTTTTTCATGCTTTGATGATTGCAAAATTCTGATCTTTGTATTGTGTAACAACATAGGTCTTAGACTAGTCACTTTGTTAGTGTGACAATTATTTAATTCATGTTATAGTTTGATGGTGTGTTCGTTTAATTTAATTTTTTTTTTCAACATTTGTTAAGAGAATGGTTTCTAGGAGTGTTGTTCTTTTCTGAATAAGAGTGACAATGTGATATAGTGGTTTTATTGTACATTGTGTGTTTATTCCTTGAGAGTGTGAACAAGGTTTAAGAGTGTAATAGCCAAAGTGTTGAATTGCTGAGAGTGTGATTACAACGATTGAGTTTCAGATTCATTATCACTACTCATCATTTTCCCCTACATATATTTTGCGTAATAGCCTAGAAATAACAAAACCTACCCTGATTGACAATTAATGTGATTGCTCTAAATTAAAAGAATAATTGTTTAGCCCAACAACAAGTTGAAGCAAAACCTATACACAACTTTCACATAATGCAAGTTGAAGCAAAACTTGGAATGTTGTATGAAATTCGAAGCAAAATTATATAGGGATCAAAGTAAACATATAATAATTCAAAAGTGTGTAAAATAATTAAATAAACAATCTACAATTTGAATCAATTAGATTGGCCAATAAATGAAGCCTTGGCATGCATTTTAGTGAAGCAAGAAAATTTTGGCCTACTTCAAAAAAATGCATGCCCAACCTTCATTACAAGGCCCAATTGAATGATTCAGATTGGAGAGTATTTTTTTTTTACTCAAAATTAACATTAATTTTTCACATAGAAATTTCTATTGTGCAAGAATATGCCAAATTGGATAGATTTCCTAGGGTTAAAATCAAAGTTTGTGTGCCTCAAATAAATGCACACCAAGACTTGTACTTAATTGACTTTGCAATAATGATCATTCCAACCTAAATATAAAACCATTTATGCAACATATCATAGTGATTTCATAAGGAAATGTTATACTCTGAAATCCAAGTCTGTCGGAATAAGAATTGATCATATCTACCAATGATCACAGTTAGAACAAATATGCACTTTCGGGCTAAACCGATTACACCCTTGTAATGAAATTTGAAATGAGATATGATTGGACAATTCCTAACATTAGGATATAACCTTACATCATGTATGAAAAATATCATACATAACTATGTTTCCCACATATACGCAACTTTCACATAAGGCACGATGAAGCAAAACTTAGAATGTTGTATGAAATCTGAAGTATAAATATTTAAGCTCAACGTAAATATATCACAATGTAGAAGTGTGTAAAATAATTAAATAAAAAATCTACGATTTGAATCAATCAGATTGGCCAATAAATGAAGCTCGAGCATGTATTTTAGTGAAGCGAGGCAATTTTGGCCTACTTCACAAAAATGCATGTCCAACCTTCATTTCAAGGCCAAATTAAATGGTTCAACTTTGAGAGTATTTTTTTACTCATAGGTAAAATTAATACAATTAAATGTTTTTAATTTTTAACATATATATTTATTTTGTTCAAGGACACTCCAAATTGCATGGATTTCATAAGGTAAAATGCAGGGTTTGTGTGCCTCAAATAAATGCACACCTGGAATGTTTGGGAACAAGAGGATGGACTAAGAAAAATCAAACTTGAATTTTAATTTTTGAAATTTGTAGTTTCTTGGTTAAAACCATATGAGTAAGGTTAGGTGACCTTATTTTAGTAGTAATAATACATGTTTAAATGTTTCCAAGGGATAGATAAAGAGATATAAACACCTATGGTTTGCAAGGTCTATTTTAGGGTTTTTCTATATTGTACATATTTTTTAGGGTTTTATGTTTAAGATTAGGTCAAGTGTCCTAGTAACGTATTGAAGATAAATAAGTAAGGAGAATGGAGACGAATAGGACTAGTTCTTATTTTTTGTTTGGCAATGAAGTCTAAGTATATCTAGGGTTTTAATGCCACTCATTGATTGGAAAAGTGCTAAAAAGGAATTTTGAACACACATGAAAAAGGTGACTGGAATTTTTGGGTTTAAGAGAATAAGGAACTTATGGTATTCACTATCAACTAGGGCCTTTCTACTAGCATTTAGTATTTAAGATCAACCTGGGTGCTAACATGTTATGATAATACTTCAAGAAAATACATAGCATTTCAATGTTAAACAAATATTAAAAGATGAAAACTTAAAACCAATCTCAGAAAAAACACATAGTACCTTGTAAACCAGTGAATTTCATCATCATGAGCATCTATTCCACAACAATGTTACTCATCCTCAATAGTAGTAGAATTCCAAACAAGAAAAAACAAAAGGTAAAAGATAGTGGACTTCTTTGTCTTGTCACCAATGTGTTACAATTTATGGATTAGAAGTGTCTTCCTATTTATACATGGCCTAAGAGACCTTTGAAATGTGTGGGTAACACGCCTCCCACATAGCATGAAGTACCTCCTCATTAAATATGGGTGGACAATAACTCATTCTCATTAAATTTCTATTGTGCCTGAATACTCCAAATTGGATTGATTTTATAGGGTAAAAGGCAAGAATTGTGTGCATCAAATAAATGCACACTGAGCCCTGTAATTAATTGGCAGTGCAATAATGATAATTCCATCCTAAAGTTACAATTTTTTTTTACAACATATAATACTCATTACCCTAAAAGATAACTTACTCACTAAAATCCAAGTCTTTCAATGTTGCAATTCATCATATCTACCAATGTTCAAGTCAGAACAAATATGCACTCCCAAACCAAACCAATTACACTCTTGGAAATGAAATTTGAAATGGGACATGATTGGACAATACCTAATCTTAGGATATAATCTTGCATCACGTCTAACAAATATCTTACATAACTATGTTTCCCACTTATACACAACTTTCACATAAGGCAAGTCGAAACAAAACTCAGAATGTTGTATAAAATCTGAAGTATAAATATTTAAGCTTAAATTAAATGCATAACAATGTAAAAGTGTGTAAAATCATCAAATAAACAATCTACAATTTGAATCGATGGGATTAGCCAATAAATGAATCATGGGCATGGATTTTAATGAAGCAAGACAATTTTGGCCCGCTTCACAAAAATGCACGCCCAACCTTCATTTCAAGGCCAAATTGAATGATTCAACTTTGAAAGTATTTTATTACTCATAGGTAACATTAATACAACTAAATTTCTCTAGTTTAGTGATTTAAAGGTCGAAGTTAATGTAAATGAAAGTGTTTCAACAATCGTAGTTCACAGCGTCCCCCCAAAAGTGTCAACATTTTGTGAACAACAAAAAATTACTGAAAGCAAATTAGTGTGTAAAATTACAAATTAAATAGTATACAATTTGAATGAATCAGATTGACCAAGAAATGAAGCTTGGCATCCATTTTAGTGAAGCAAGGAAAATTTGGCCTGCTTCACAAAAATGCACGCCCAACCTTTTTAAGTTTAAGATTAGGTCAAGTGTCCTAATTAGGGTTTGAAGATAAATAGGTAAGGAGAATGGAGACAAATAGGACTAGTTCTTATTTTTTGTCTGGAAATGAAGTCTAAGTAGATATAGGGTTTCAATGCTACTCATCAATTGGAAAAGTCCTAAAAAGAAATTCTCAACACACATGAAAATGGTGATTGGAATTTTTGGGTTTAAGAGAATAAAGAACTTATGGGATTCACTATAAACTAGGGCATTTCTACTAGAATTTAGTATTTAAGATCCACCCGAGTGCTAACATGCTATGATAATACCTTGAGAAAATACATAGCATTTCAATGTTAAAAAAATATTAAAAGATGAAAACTTAAAACCAATCTTAGAAAAACACATAATACCTCATAAACCAGTAAATTTCATCATCATGAGCATCTGTTGTGGTACTCTTCCTCAATAGTAGTAGAATTCCAAACAAGAAAAGGAAAAAAGTAAAAGATAGTGAACTTCTTCCTCTTATCACCAATGTGTTACGATTTATAGATTAAAAGTGTCTTCCTATTTATACATGACCTAAGAGACCTTTGAAATGTGTGGGTAACACGTCTCCCCACATAACATGAAGTACGTCCTCATTAAATTTGGGTGGACAATAACTCATTCTCATTAAATTTATGTTGTGCATGAATACTCCAAATTGGATTGATTTTATATGGTAAAAGGCAGGAATTGTGTGCCTCAAATAAATGCACACTGAGCCATGTAATTAATTGTCAGTGCAATAATGATAATTCCATCATAAAGTTACAAACATTTTCTACAACATATAATACTCATTATGCTAAAAGATATCTTACTCACTAAAATCCAAGCCTGTCAATGTTGCAATTCATCATATTTACCAATGTTCAAGTCAGAACAAATATGCACTCCGAACCAATCCAATTAGACTCTTGGACATGAAATTTGAAATGGACATGATTGGACAATACCTAATCTTAGGATATAATCTTGCATCATGTCTAATAAATATCTTACACATATATGTTTCCCACTTGTACACAACTTTCACATAAGGCAAGTCGAAACAAAACTTAGAATGTTGTATGAAATCTGAAGTATAAATATTTAAGCTCAAAGTAAAGATATAACAATGTAAAAGTGTGTAGAATCATTAAATACACAATCTATTATTTAAATCGATGGGATTAGACAATAAATGAATCATGGGCGTAAATTTTAATGAAGCAAGGCAATTTTGGCCTGCTTCACAAAAATGCATGCCCAACCTTCATTTCAAGGCCAAATTGAATGATTCAACTTTGAGAGTATTTTAATACTCATAGGTAACATTAATACAACTAAAGTTTTCTAGTTTAGTTATTTGAAGGTTGAAGTTAATGTAAATGAAAGTGTTGCAACAATTGTAGTTCACAGAGTCCCCCCAAAAGTGTCAACAATTTGTGAACAATAAAAACTTACTGTAAGTAAATTAGTGTGTAAAATTACTAATTAAATAGTATACAATTTGAATTAATCAGATTGACCAAGAAATGAAGCCCGAGCATGCATTTTAGTGAAGTAAGGCAAATTTGACCTGCTTCACAAAAATGCACGCCCAACCTTCATTTCAAGGCCAAATTTAATTATTCAACTTGGAGAGTATTTTTTTTACTCATAAGTAACATTAATACAATTAAATATTTTTATTTTTTCACATATATAAGTAACATTAATACAACTAAAGTTTTATAATTCAGTGATCCGAAGGTCGAAGTTAATGTAAATGAAAGTCTTGCAGCAAGAAACATATGACAATGTCATGAAGGATCACAAAAGATCGTGAAACATCCTAAAAGATTGTGAAAGGTGACGAAAATTTTCTAAAGATTGCGAAAGATCAAGAAAGATAGCAAAACATCCTAAAAGATGATGAGAGTGTTAAAAAGTGTAACTAGTTTTGAGCTTCGTAATGACATGTGTAATTTAGATTTTATGTAGTTAATGTAAAGAAGAAAAATAAAATTATTATTGTAATACTTGCCTCAAGGGTTTCATGAGCAAGAAATTTTATTTTTAGTTATGGCTTCCATTGTGAGCCCTTAAGGTTGATCATAAAGTGAAATTGAGTCAATGTCATGTATGAAGGACCCTTCTTGGGCATATTACATTTGTATATGAGTCAAATGAAAGAGTCAAAAGTACCTCTGATACCAAGCTCAAGCTCCTCCAAGAAGTTGGCCTCAAGATGGAATATTAAACCTACACCAAATGACATGTCGGCCTATGGGCAAGGAGAAGTCATCTTATTTCATGGGAAACCACTATATATAGGCAACTCGACCTCCATTTGAACACAAGGATTTCAGTCAAGGATACAAGACAAGAAAGAAGTGTGAATATCTTAAGGAAGGAAACCTATAACAAATCGAGGAAAGAAGAACCATTATCAAGGTGATTTCAGATCTGTTTTTGGGTTAAATTCACTCCACATGTGCGAAGTAGAGGTGATGTCTGCTGTAGAAGGAGCCGAGGTATTGAAGTCACTGTCGAAGGTTAATCCAAGGAGAAAGTCAAGTAAAGAATCAATCCGAGTTAAGGAGAAGTTTCCATCTCAAAGAGAAGAAGTTCAAGAGACAATATCTCTCTCAAACATTTCAACTAGGGTTTCTGAATTAGGGCCAAAAGTTGTTGGTTTGTTCCTAGGAACCGAAACTTTGAAAGGTAGCCAAGGAGGAAGAAATGATAAGGTTGACTATTGTTGGCTCAAGGAAAAAGGAACTCATACAGGAATATTTGTGACTTGGTATTGGAGAGGAAAATAGGTCAAGGGTCTTGGTCTTGGTATTCGTCAATTGAAGTCTCTATAAGAAGAAGAATTCATTTGGATTTTCCTCTCAAGTGGGAGAGGTTTTTGCCCTGGCTGATCACCTATATTTTGTGTCTCTTATTTCTTTATTGTTTATGCTTTGGTGGTTGTTTGATGAAGAAGAACACTATAATAATCTAACTAAAGAGAAGATCATAATCTAATGAAGTAAAAATCATTCACAAGCAGTTATCAAGAGAAGAGAAATCCCTAATCTTAATGCCCTAGATTTCTCAATATGGTATCAGAGCTACAGTGACAAAGTCGAGGAAGGGCATCTTATCAAGGGATACGCAAGGATAAAATCTCGAGAAATACATCAAAGCAAATCTAAGAAGATCACCTTAGAGTCAAATATCCACAAAGAAATATCAAAACCCTAGATTTAAGAAAAAGTCTACACTAGCAAGAAGTCTTGGAATCCTTAAGTCATCTCAAGAGACCACAAAGACCCTACTCAAATTGAAGGACTTATAAATCAAGTTTCTTACTAGCGAAACAAGATCAAGGACATTGTCATCATCTTCAAAATTTATAAGGAAATTTCCTCTCATTTAAGCAAGGACCCTACCATTAAAGAAGATCATCCAAGAAGTCATAATTATTAACAAGGACAAGTCAATCAAAGGATCTAAAGTGATCTCCTTCTCTGTAAAGTCAAGGATCACTCTTGAAGAGATCTATCTTCATCAAGGAGAAGTTATTTATAATCTATATTATCATCAAATTAAAGGAGGCAACGAGTGGAAGAAACATCTTCCCAAGTAAGTATATTTTGTTGAAAATTGCAACAAGAAATGTTAAAAATAACATTTAAAAATTCTAATTTAATTTGTCCTTGAATTAAATCGAACTTCTATTCTCATAAAAACTTGTAATAGTTAGTAAAGTTATATTGAATTAGTAAATTCGAGTTGGAAGTCTATCTAGAGACATGTAGAGTGATCCCTAAAATTTAGGGGCCCAGGTTGAGTTCTTTGGAGTTGTAATTAGATAACTCAGTCTAACTAAGTTATAGTTAGTTAAACTATTTCTAACTGCTGGAGGCACTAGTAGAGGTCTAGTAGTGGAGTAGTGCACCAGTGCATCACCAGTACCACATCGGTTAATTGAAGATTCACTCATAAATAAATCATGCATTTCATTTCAGAGGAAGAAGCATTTGAGATTAGAGTTCATGGATAGTGTACTATCCGTTGTATAATTTCCGAGTTGTACAGATAGTGCATGCAATTAGTTGAGGACCTATGTTTGGATTGCACAGTTATGGAGAGGGAATTTTGACATTAAATAGAGGCTAATTATCTCAGGAATTGCGCAAGCAAGTAGGGGCTTGAAAAGTAGCCAAATTGGCTAAATGTTGGCTTGAGATGGCTTGTGAGGTGGAGAGCTAGATTTTACTAGTGCAGGAATTGTTTAGGATGAACAAGCATTGTATTTTCTTCTCAGATCTTCTCATTAATGAAATATAGGTAGTTAAGGTTTTTATTAGTTGCTTTCCCCAAAGAAATAT
>APFE030234397.1:30443-56278 GCA_000404065.3 Pinus taeda | reverse complement strand
ACCCATGGAAGGATATAGCTCTTGGAAACCTCATTGGAAACATAAGTGGTACTTATAAGAAAATGAAGAAAACATCATCTAGTACAAAACTCATCATACATCAGTCAAAAGGAAACATTTGCTCGATGAGGGTACTTAAGATATTCTATTGGAATATTTGTCGGAAGGTTCACCAATCAAAAGGAAGCAAGGGTTTCATCAAGAATTCTAATTTGTGGAATTCATGGGATGATGGTATGATGACAAAAGAGGTGAAGCAGATCAAGGGATTGAAGTTCTTTCAATCAAGGAAGTTGTTTAAAAGAATTCTAGGATGACCTAAAGGAAAATGAGGCATGTATGCTTCTATTCGATATTATAGAGTAATGTCATATGGTTGCAGGTGGCATGAATAAATGCTCTATCTCGAGAGCATGATCAAAAGAAATGATCTCCTCCTTTGAAAGGATGCAAGAAGGCATGGGTCACATAGTTTCTAGATGAAATCAATATATTATGTCCTCATACGGAATATGAGGTGGTTCACAAATTAGAGGAACTGTGACTCAAAGTTCCTAGAAGGAAATGTGTGAAGAAAGAAAGGAAGAGATCGTGAAATATGCAACTATGGAAAAGGAATTCAACATCCAAGGACTAAGAGATTTGCCTAGGATATCTCCATGAAAGATATGAAGACTTTGATGAAGTCGGAAAAATAGGGAGACGATTGACAATACATATCTTTTGGAGATGTTTCAATGTGTATGCAAGATGCTGATGTGAACTAGAAGATGTCATGATGAAAGACCATCACAAAGGTAATTTTGATTTATATATCATTCCTTTATTTTTAAATAAGATCTAGATGAGCTTATGCAAGGTTAGAAAGAGAATATCTATGGATATCTTCCACGCATGATGCCCATGTAGTAGAACAAAATATCCTTAAGGAAACATGGCATGAAGAACATGGCATGAAGGAAGGCGAGATATGAACTGGTGGATCACTTTCTAATTAAAGGAATAATGACATGACTGACTCATGGATGAAAGTGATGGATGGTATGTGCCCTACGAATAAGTCCCAAAACATGAAGACTCCCGAATAAAGAAATGAATTTCATGACATTGTGAGGAGGAGTTCTTCAAGCAGCTGGTTGTCCCATCATCTCCACCAAAGGAGTTGTTATATTTCCCTAGCTAAGAGGGAACCTAGAAAACAAATTTCTAACTTGGTAGAAACTTGGAAGCAAATTCCTAAGCCAAGAGGGAGGTTAGGTACATTCCTTCCATAGGAATGAGTACATTCCTTCATTGGAATAGGCATGTCCTCCCTAAGTTGAGAGGTAGAGATAGACACATCATTATTGTCTTCACTTGGAAAGACAAAATGGAGGATTGGGTAAACATCTGGCATCTGATGCTCTTTGAGGATGAGTTAGGGCATCCAAGGGAAGAGTAGTCGTAGAGGATTGATATTCTTTAAGGATTAGGAATCCAAGATAAGAATACTGTTGGTGGAGCATACTCTAAGAGAAACTAGGTGGGGTATGTTCCGAGAGAGATAATGACGAAGGTGTTTATACATCATTAGTCTCGCCAACATTGATCTCTACTCTTGTGGACAGATGGAGTTGTTAGGCAAGGCCTTGTTATGTGACAATGTTGGTTGATATGAGGCTATACAAATGGGTTACCAATGTGATTCTTCTTATGAGAATTATTTAGATTGAGAAGGTCCAAGTATCTTGCATGGATTATGAATACCTCCCTAGTTAAAAGGGAGTGTTGTAAAGTGTAACTAGGTTCATGTTGGGTGCAACCCAACTTGGCTAGATTTTGGGCAAGGAAACCAAATTTTGGGTATAAAGTCTATAGTACAAAGTGCAAAGTGGGTAGCACAACAAAGAAACGGAGCACACAAGGACTGTGCAGCAGAGCAGTAGAGCACACAAGGACCACGCAACAGACTCACCGCGTAGTATGGGGGCTTCATGGTGAAGCCCCTTCCTGTTTGTAAAAACATATAATATTGTATAAGTTGAAGGGTTTTGGACCATAGTCCCTTGTATTGTGGAAACCATGGTATGTGGTCCATGGTAATGTAGCGATGTAATCCCTTGATGTAATAGTATATAGGGTTGAATAAAAAAATAAGGAAAGTAGCATCATTATTATGGAAAATCATGTATTGAATCCTTGAGTCTATGTGATTGGGTTTGGTGGTGAAGGAAAGGCTCTACAGCTGAGTGCGCAGAGGCCTAAGTTTGCAACTGAGTGCACAGGTCAAGAACTCTTTGTTGTACAAAATCTATATTATAAGCAATAGTTCTGGTGGACGTAGTCCTGCATTGGGATAAACCACGGTAAAATCTGTGTCTACATGTGTTTATTTGTTTAATATCTGTACTTTATTTCAGTACTATAAATTTTATGAATGTTTATGATATATTTAAGTGATAAATGTAATTCTGTGAAGTAAAGTATAAGTGCGAAGTATTTTGTGAATGCGAATTAGTAAGTGTTAAAGCATAAGAAAATATAGGAGTGCCACAACCTGGTATCCATCAAGTTGCAAAAACCTGGTTCTGCAACCTCCCATAATCACTTCGGGTGAGACTGCGATATGCTTGCAGGTCATTGCTAAGAGGGCCAGTGGTTGAGGGTTTTGTTGGTGTTGAACTTGGGTTAGTCCAACCTAAGCCAACGGTTCGATATTCATAATGACATGCGTAATTGTGATTTTATGTAATTAATGTAAAGAAGAAAAACAAAATTATTATTGTAATGTTTGTCTCATGGGTTTCATGAGTAAGAAATTTTCTTTTTAGTTATGGATCCCATTGTGATCCCTTAGGATTGGTCATAAATTCAAATTGAGGCAATGTCATGTATGAAGGACCCTTCTTGGGCATGTTACATTTGTATATGAGTCAAATGAAAGAGTCAAAAGGCCCTCCACGACCAAGCTTAAGCTCCTCCAAGAATTTGACCTCAAGATGGATTATTAAACCTACACCAAATGGTAGGTCAGCCTATGGGAAAGGAGAAGTCGACTTATTTCATGGGAAACCACTATTAATAGGTATCTCAACCTCCATTTGAACACAAGGATTTTGGTGAAGGACAGGAGACAACAAAGAAGTGCGAAGATCTTAAGGAAGGAAACCTATAACAAATCTAGGAAAGAAGAACCATTATCAAGGTGATTTTAGATCCATTTTTGGATTAAATTCACTCCACACGTGCGAAGTATAGGTGTTTTCTGCTGCAGAAGGAGCCGAGGTATTGAAGTCACTGTCGAAGATCAATATAATGAAAGTCAAGCCAAGTTAAGGAGGAATAGTTTCCATCTGAAAGCGAATAAGTTTGAGAGACAATATCTCTCTCAAACACTACAATGAGGCTTTCTGAATTAGGGCCGAAAGTTGCAGGTTTGTTCCTAGGAACCGAAACTCTGAAAGGCAGCAGAGAAGGAGGAAGAATTGAGAAGTTTGACTATCATTGACTCGATGAGAAATGAACTCGTCAAGGAAGCTTTGTGACTTAGTCTTGGAGAGGAAAATAGGTCAAGGTTCGTGGTCTTGGTATTTATCAATTCAAGTCTCCATAAGAAAAAGAATTCGTTTGGGTTTTTCTCTCAAGTGGGAGAGGTTTTGGCCCTGGCTGATCGCCTATATTTTGTGTCTCTTGTCTCTTTATTTATGCTTTGGTAGTTGTTTGATGAAGAAGAACACTATAATAATCTAACTAAAGAGAAGATCATAATCTAATGAAGTAAAAAGCATTCACAAGCAACTATCAAGAGAAGATGAATCACCTAATCTTGATGCCCTAGATTTCTCAATAGAAATATGGCAGAAGATGATGAAAATTCATGAAAGATTGAAAAATATGATGAAATAATGCAAAATATCATGAAAGGCCACAATAGGTTGCGAAAGACCGTGAAACATTGTAAAAGGTTGCAAAAGATGACAAAAAATCATGAAAGATCTCAGAACATCACAAAACATCCTAAAAGATCATGAAATATGACAAAAGATCATCTGAGATGATGAAATATCACAAAAGATCATGAAGGATCGTCAAAGATCGTGAAACATCCTAAAAGATCACGAAAGATGATGAAAGATCGTGAAAGATGATGAATGATGATGAAATATCATGAAACATCACAAAAGACCGCATATGATTATGGAATACCACGAAAGATCACAAAAACATCGTAAAAGATCAGTAAAGATGATGAGAGATCACTAAATATCACGAAAGACAGCGAAACATCCCAAAATATCGTGAAAGATGATGAAGGATCGCAAAAGTTCACACAAGAACACATAATATCATGAAATATTATGAAATGTCGCGAAAGATGATGAAATACACAAAAGATCAAGAAAGATCAGAAAAGATCGTATAAGGTCGTAAAACATCCTTAAAAATTGAGAAAAGATAATGAAAGATCGTCAATGATGTCAAAAGATCATGAAAGACTACGAAACATCCTAAAAGATGATGAAAGATGGCTAAAGATGACAAAATAAAGGAAGGTATTTAATTGAATTAATTAGCGCGCAATTTGAATCAAGTTTAAGATTATATCAAGTGACCTAGTTAGGAAATTTACTATAAAAAAAGTTTGAGTGCCATTTTAATGCAAAAAGATCATTTACTATCATTTATCAATAAGCAGTTGCATGATGGAAATTTGGTCAATTATACCTATGACAAAGAAGTGATGACCATCTTACATGCCATCAAAATCTTGCAACCTTGTTTTAAAAAATGTTATTTTTAATAAACTATATCTTATATCTAAATATTAAATTTGAATTTTTAATTATGTCTCTAAGAAAAATATGAGTAAAGGAGCAAAGTTAAGGCACCTTGTAAACATTTGTATCCACTTAATAAAATTTTCTTTCTTTGTAAAAGTGATTTATAGAAAAATAAAGAAATGATTTAAAAGAAAAAAACTCATTTGTGCGTGCATTCCTCACGGATTTTTCAATGTGTATTCTTTCATTTAGCGCCCATTCCTCATGGTTTATTTAATGTGCATTCTTGAATTCAATGTGTTTTTAGTTAGTGTGGCTTGAACCCAGACAACAATGGCCTCAATTGAAACAAAGGTATCCCCTTCCCCACAAACAATTGATAGATACAAACAATTGTCCACTAGGTATGCTAGACATCTTGAGAAGAGCAGAGGTTTATAAATTTGTATTTAGACAATTCAATTTCAAAAATGATGAGATAAATGAGCCCATTGAAAATTATGATGACAAAGCCATGGAACTAAAAATATTTGGGCAAACGATTTACTTGGACCTTGATCTGGTTGCAAGAGCAACAAAAATTCCATGTAGAGGGGGAGCAATATTTATCTCTAAGAAAACCCCTAAGCTAGAAAAGATTGAAATCTCTAATAAAATATGTGGGAAAAAATATTTGTTTTAGGGAATAGATTAAAAATGCAAGATGTTCCCCAAGTACTATACACATCCTTGATTCAATTTGTCTTTAGGGTAACTATGAATCATCATAAGCTTGATATTTCCAGTGATTGCATGAGGCTAGTTATTCATTAGGTTAAAAGAAGGGCCATAAATGTCACTCATGTGTTGGCTAAAAAATTACATTATACCCCACAATAAAGTAAAATTATGAAGGTTCAGTTCAATTTGCTAGTAACATGATTCAAACTTAAACATGGACGCAACAAATTATCGATATCACCATAAATACAAAGATGCAACAGAAATAACACTTCATTTCATTAATATCAAATACTGAAATATACTTACAAACATAATGGAAATAAACCTAGCTCAGGCGATGGTAGCTTATCTCTGAGAAGAGATGTGGCGGCTACATGCCTCTTAACTGTGTTACAATGAGGCTAAAGGTCCTATTTATTATTGAACAATAAGGGAAAACCCTAACCCCAGGAAATGGAACACCAAGAGTTTGTGGGACCTGTTGGGGTTAGTTGGGCAGCCAACTTCCTGAGGTCGTAACTTGGTCATATTATCTATGTTTGGCACATACGATACCTTGTTAGAAAGATCTCTTCGAGTACTACAAGATTTGCAGCAGGCGCCTACCTTTAATAATGGTCCTATTGCAGACCTAAATAACACTGTTTAGGGGGTCAAAACTGCTCCGGAAGTTCAGCACCCGAAAAACTACTAAAAATAGTAAATGTTGCAATAAACAAAGAAAAAAATTAAACCGACAGGAGGTCTAGGTGGTCTAGGTGGGTGGAAACCAATATCCACCTGGACCATTCCTCCCTCCTTTGGAATCAATGGTCTCTATTGTGTGTAGAGCCTCCATGAGGTGATGAAATCTATGTTGAACCTAGTCCCTGGTGAACCACTTTCCCTAGTGAAGGAGTTGGCTTGGTTTGACAACTTGATATCGCTGGATCTCTGTTGGTGAGTGTTATTGATCTGTGTGTCCATGATATAATCAGTTGTGTCATGTTCCATGTTGTATGGGTTTAGCTATATTGGTGTGAGTTGTTTTGCAATGTCAGATGTGTCCAACAATGGTGGAAAGTATGGCCACATGCGGTTTACATTGAACTATGGGTGAAGGCCAAGGAAAGGTGGAATGTTGAGATTGAAGGAATTGTCCCCTACAGCCTTGGTGATGGTGTATGGCCCATATTGGAGCCGGCGAAGCTTGCAGTGGGGTCCAGCAAGGTTCTCCTTCTGCAAATGTGGCCAATCTTTGTCACCCTCCTGGAACTTGTGAGACACCCGATGTTGATCATGGCGCTACTTGTACTTAGAATTGGCTTTGTCCAATATATCATGGGACCTGCTGGAGGACATGTTGAATCTGCTCAATGAAGTTGTTAGCCTTGTCGGCTTTGGACTGGACATGATTTGAATCTTCTTGAGTGGCTACAAATGGTATGGCCACATCAATGGGACATAATAGTTTAAATCCAAGCCCTACCTGGAAGGGACTGTGGCCTTTCGAGTTATGGAGAGATTTGTTGTAGCTGTGATGGACATAGGAGAAGCTCTCATCCCATGTGTGTCGATGCTTCGAGTAGTACATGCGCAAAATGTGTAATATCATCCTGTTGACGACCTCTGTTTGGACATCAGTTTGGGGGTGGTGTTGTGGGTGAGAAAACCCTAAGGCATTGGGTTGAAAACCCCAATAGAGTGGAGGGCATACAACAACAAGAAATGTGTAGAAAAACAATCTAAATTCGTAAACTACTGAACTAGGAAGAAGTTGTATTACTCGGAGGTCCTACATTCGGGGTCGATCCTGCAGGGTCTAAACCCTCTACTTCTTCTGATGTGTTGGCTTAGTGGGTCTTGACCCAGGTTCAGAGTTAATTTTGCCAAACAAATCCCTACATTGCTGGCCCTTTCGGCGTCAATCCGCAGAGCGTGGACTAAAGTCTCACCCGAAGCAGTATGGGGGGATGTTGGAACCAAGTTTCCCCACCCAGGGATGATCTTGATGTCATTTTATACCCCTAATCTGCCTTCATGCAAATTAATAAGCCCTTAAGTGTTATCGATATAACTTCCTCTTATCAGCCTTTAGACCTTTATGAAGGTCTATGACTGTCCTTCGCGGACCCTAAAGAGGTGAATCAACCACTTACGCACCTTTGTAATTACCCTTAGTTTTGTATTTACCTAGATCGGCTTAAGTGTTTGATAACATTAACATGCAACAAGATATCCTTCGCGCAAACATTTATTATAACTTGCGTTTATATGACAATGTAATTCATGTAAAATTGCACATCAATACAACATTAATTCATAAACCCACCATTTGTCATAACATAATAGCACATTCATTCATTACATAAATAGATAGACAAAACACAAATATTTCTAGAATAATCTCTTTATTGATACTTCAGTTCTTCTTACAAACTCAAGACTTCCTTGCGCACTCAGCTGCAGACTCTACTCTAGGCCTTTGTGCACACAATTGCAGAGCCTCTCTTCTACTCTAAGACTTCTTCGCTCTTACTACTAATGATCCATTACATTCATTCTTTGTTACTTCTATCTATATATGCCTTAGAATCTCTAAGACTCTCCTTTTTTATACAATCCCATGGTCCGCGGACCATGGGTAGGTCTATACAACCGACTCAACTTCCATAACAGAAGGGTAAAACCCTTTATGACACTTTACCATCATGCGCTCCACAACCACATTTTGTGGAGACTTTACACTTTTTACAGCAAAACTTGGGCTTTTGCCCCAAAATTGACCCTAGGGAACCCCGTCCCAATAGGCCTCCAACACAAATATCATTACTTGCCCCTGAGTCACTCTGCTAGCGTGGAGATCTTACTGCGAAGACCTCCTAGTTTGACCTGTGCCACTGCTACCTCATCCGCGCTCAATGTGGCTGCCTGCTTGATCTACTCCACAAGCTGCTATATTGTTGGTCCTGCATTGTCTTCCTTTATCTTGTTTTATGTCCTGTATAGGCTTACCAGCTTCTCCTCAATGGTGGCAGAGATAACATACGCCTCGTCCAATCAAGGTCCCAATCTGGCCTGAGGACCACCTCTTTCTAATGAGTTGCCTCGACCTATTTGAGCAACTTCTTTTCCTCATGCAGCTTAGCCAATCATTGTGATATAACGTCGGTGTGTGCCATCACTCTTGCTTCATCATATTGTTGTTGTAATTCATGGGCTTCCATATTCAGCCTCTGTAGGTTGCAATCCTCCAGGAGCATTGTGACTACCTCCATGGATTGCTCAAAGAGCACAGTGCAGTTCACTACCGTGGCATCTACTACTGCAACTCCATCCTTTATAGCTGCCTTGCACTGTTCTCTGACCTCTGGTGGAGTTGAAGGCTGTGACTTCAACTTCAGCTCTGTTATCTGTAGGTTCAGTTCAAACTGAACCTTGGCCACTTTGGTTTTTGCATCGCGCACACCTGCAACCAACTTCCTAATCTTGGCCTCCAATGACGCCTCTTTTGGTATATGTAGCTCAGGGACTGTTCTGCATGCCTTGGCCACCACGACTGCAGTTCACTCATCCTGCTCCTGAACCTTCTTCCATGCTTCTAGCGCTACTTTCTTGTCAACGAACATTTGGACCTTATACTTGTTGATCATGATCAATGCGTGCTACTCTCTGGCCTGAATCTCTGCAATTACACCTACTTGTAGTGTGTGAAGGAATTCACTGGGGAGCGCGGCCAAGTTTAGACCAATTGTCTTTAAAGTGCTGACAATAGCCTTGTCGGAGTCCGCCTCTGCGCTAAGAGCTCCATTAGGCAGCGCGACTACCTGGAGATCCAAGGATCGAACCAACTCTACTGCTTGAATAGTCCCCGACACCAAACTAGTTGATGCAGTGATACCCTTTCCTGCACCTACCTGGAGTCTAGTTGTTTGGATATGCAACTCATGCAGACTCATATGTATGGTGCTTAGTGCCTGCTTCTGCTATTGCTCAAACTCCTACTACTCAAACTGCTACAATAGTTCTGCTATTGTATCCCTTACCTTATCTCTAATATCGTCCAAGTCACCCTTCATCAAGGTGATTTTATCTAGCGATGACTTCGATGCTTTGGTCTTCTTTCGTTATCCCTCCTTTTCCTGTTCCCTATGTCGCTTAACATAGAAGGGAGTGCTCTCCTGATCGTCGCTGCCCTATTATGACCGCTCTTCTTCCTCCGTTTGGGGCAATGGAGATTTCTGACTTTTGTAAGAGCCATGTTCTTCCTGCTCTGCTTGTTCCTTTCCAACGCACTCTACTTCTGCTCGGGCCTTCTCCTCAGTCTCCTTCTTCCTCTTTTCTGCCAATTGTTGAACCTTCAGTCAGGCTGCTTCCTTTTTCTGCTTTGCTGCGAACTTTCTAGTCCCAGCGGCCAAATTCGATGTTGTGTGCCAATCTACTGGCCATGGCTTGAGGACCTCTGCAATGGCATCATTTGTAGCCAAGTAGGGAAGATCATACCACTTCTAATCTAGATCCTTTTGTGCCCGGATGTAAACACAGTGGAAGTTTGCTTTGAACTCTGCGTACACAAATAGCTGCTCAAAGATGGTTGATGACGACTGTGGTTTTTGGTTGATGGTTGCACAGATACACACCTCCATCAGTACCCAAAACACTTTGCTTTTCCTAACTCGGTCAGCATCCTTGGTGGCCCACAAAGATGCAAAATTTGTGGCTTCGGGCATATATGTCTCGATCGGAGGAAATTGGTTGTCCTTCGGAAACTCCCAGGCGACCAGCACAATCGAGAGTAATAGCCATGAATAGTGAAGTTTCTTGTTGTGGTCATGTACCTCCCTACAGTTCACGAGCAATTCATTGCATAGGTAGCACGCCCAGTTGAACCGTACGCCCTCTGTGCACTAAGCCACTGACAAAGCACTGATGTCAGCACCTCGTCCGCATGACACTTTCTCATCACTTTGCCAGCCAAAAGTTGGGTGGCCAACTTCACTGTGGGGTCAGTAATACTAGAAATTGAATACCTACATAGTTTCTTGATAAGTTTGAACATGTCCTTCATCTTCTCGGCGAGGTCACGCTCGCCCGTCTTTCTGCCAAATGCTTTTTCCGGATTCAGTCTAGAATGAGGTAACAATGTGATCTGATGGATCAACATATTAGTGATTGGTATTGGCTCACTCAACCACAAGCACTCATCATGCATAAGGCACAACCATTGCTTAATGACTGTCAAATTTATAGGGGTGCAGTGGTAATGAGGCACTCATAGCAAGTTCAACAACCCTGCCTTGTTCACCCTGCGAATCCATTCCATCAAATCCAGCGCAGTGACACTAGACTCCTTATAGAAAACTCGCTTCATGAAGGTATCAGGAGCTAGGTGGGGGAACCGCTTGATGTCCCCCAAATCCCAATCTTCAAGCTTTAGATGCGGGATCCGTGCTAGACACAGACCTTCAAAAGTTATGTTTTCTAGCAACAGGGGTGTGTAGAGGAGGAACTGTCCCTCATCTGGGTCCTTCGGGACCTTCACCTTTTCTTGACGTGGAGGGATATACTCTAAAAACTTACAAATAGGGTCTACGCCCTCAATATCTATGTATTATGCACCTTCTTTGGCCTCCAGGTCTACCACTTTTCCCTTCTCCTTTGCACTCGGCTTTTCTTTTCGCTGAGCCTGTGTGGCTGCATGCTTCCTCTATGACTCGCACACTGACATCGATTTCTTTTGATAATCATTTTTAGGCTTGGGAATATCTCTCGTCGGCGTAGGCTTTAGCCTAAGTGACCTCGTCGCCATAGGCTCTGCTGCAGGAACCTCCATACTCACGACCTCAGGGGAAGCTCCCTCAGAGGCGACAACACCCTCAGTACTAGCGGTCTCAACTGGTGCAGACATGAAGCTGTTAATAAGGTTTTGATCAGACTCAGGATACTGATTAGACACGGGGCTTGCAAGAAAATTCTCAAAGAGCTCACGCAACAAACAACACAAATAAGAAATTCTCAGAGTACAAAGTGTTTCTCTCTGGATGACCACTTGTAATTTATAGGAAAATTCGAATTCAAATTTGACTGTTCCCGCCAAAATTTGCTCATAAATGCTAGATTCGTGGGAGATTTCCAAAGATATGACTCTTAAATTCAACCTTAAATGCGCCCCCGCACTCCTTGTAATCGTCTTGTTGCAGTCAAATCATGAACAATGATGGTAACAATCACTTTTTGGTTGTGCTGCGTGGTCTCCATCCCTATAACACAACTCCCTTCATGCTTCTTCTGGTACTGTGATATCCTCCTATTTTGCGCAGACCCCTGATCATGTAGCTCTACAACCCGGGTAGTGTAGTTTATAGTCCCGCGCCTCCTTGCAACTACCTGGAGCGCTAAGAATGCGCCACCATCATGTAGTCGTCAGTTCGGATCCCCAGTGTATGGGTTCAAGCGGCTGCCATTTACCTTTCCGAGAAATGGATCTCCATTCTATTTCACAAGCTAAAATGCTCCACCATCGGTAATCTCCTTGATCACATATGATCCCAACCAATGCATCTAAAATTTTCCTGGAAATTTATCAAACTTGCTGTCATATAATAAAACTAAATCATTTACCTTGAAGGTGTGCAGTTTGATGTGATGATCGTCCCATGCCTTTTTGCGTTCCTTCTTAAATTGCTGATGGAATCTAGCCAAAAATCTATCTTCCTCGAGCTCTATCAGCTGCGGGAGCCTCTCTTCTAAGGCTCTGCGATCCACCATACCTATGAACATTGCTATGCATAAACTAGGCATGATATACTCCATAGGCATCACAACCTCTACACCATAGACCAATCTAAACAACGTTTGACTAGTAAGATTTTTACAAGGAGTTTTATAGGCCCATAACACAACTGGTACGCACACGTCCTAGTCATTCCTCTGCATGTTGCAAACCTTTGTCAGCGCATTCTCTAATATCTTATTAAATGCTTCAACCATCGCATTAGCCTAAGGATGATATGGCATACTTTTCTGGTGATAAACTTGGAATTCTTTCGTCAGCGCACTGATTGTTACATTAAGGAAATGCGTACCGTGATCACTCATCAAAATCTTCGGGCAACTAAACCTGGTCAACACATTCTCAAATAAGAACTTCGATGTTGTTTCCCCTGTATAGTACTCTACAAGTTGTTCCTTCACCCATCTGGTCAAATACTCGGTCACGGTGATGATGTACCACACACCTGTCTTCTTTCCTGGAGGTTGAATTGGGCCTACAAAATCAATTTCCCATTCCTCAAATGGCTGCAATGATACCTATGGATTCAAAGTCATCTCATCTCTCCGCGATGGCCTGCTGGTTCTTTGACATGCATCGCACAGCCTACAATATGCTTTGGAATCCTTATGCAATGTTGGCCACCACAACCCAACGCGTAAAATATTCTGTGTTGTTGCTTTTCCTGCATAATGTCCTCCCACATCTCCTCCATGAGCTTCAGCTATGATACTACTACGTTCAAAATCAGGCACATAGTGTCGCAGTATCTCATCGGATCCCATTTTATATAAGTGACCTGCAATAATAGAAAAATGTGGCGCACGCACCACCAATTCCTTCTTTTGTTGACTCGTGTATCCTTCTGGAGTCGTTTCGTAGTCAGGAAGTGGATCATGTCTGCAAAATAATTGTTTGCTACATGCACCACAAAGAGTTGTGTGTTAGGAAGCCCTTCCTCTAAATTGGTAGGCTCCTCTCCAGTTTCAATGCGCGATAGATGATCTGGTCCTGCATTCAATCACCCTAGCTTCACAATGACTTCGAAATTATACTACTGAAACAACAACAACCATCTGCTTATCCCCCCCCCCCCAACACAGGCTTGTTGGCCAGGTACTTTTATGTAGAATGGTTTGTGTACATCTTAAAGTGTCTGCCTAACAAGTAATGCCTAAACTTCTGGAGCACATACACCATAGTCAACCCTTCGCGCTCCGTCGTTGAATAGTTATTTTCAGCCTTAGACTACTCCCTGCTTGCAAATGCTATTGGGTGATCTAGTTCTCCTTCAACAACCTGTGTTAGTACTGCTCCCAGCACAATACGTGACGAATCCACATGAACATGAAATTCCTTCTTCCAATCCGGGAAGACTAGGATTGGCTCGGTGACCATCTTCTCTTTTAACACATCCAGGCTCCGTTGACATTCCTCATTCCAACAAAATGTAGCGTCCTTTTCCAACGACTTTTCCATCAGCGTGATAATCTGGGAATAACTCTTGATGAACCTCCAATAATAACCAGTATGAACCACCATGGTGCGCAACTATTTAACGCTCCTTGGTGCCTCCAAATTTATTATAACCATGATCTTAGCTGGGTCCACCATTAATCCTTGTCTGCACACTATATGATCCAACAAGATTCCAAAAGGGACGCAAAGCAAACACTTATTCAAGTTTAAAGAGATCTGATACCTCTGGCATGTATCCAACATCAAGCGCAAACTAGCTACATGGCATTTTATGAGCTCAAACACTTTCCAATCATCAAAGTATACCTCCAAAAACTTCTGTAAACACCACAATGACTACACGTGAAAATATCGCCGACACATTCTTAATTCCAAAAGGCATTACAGTATACTGAATACATCCCCACTCAGTCACGAAGGTCATCTTACTCCTATCTTCTAGCGCGATCTTTATCTGATGATATCCAGAGAAACCATCAGTGAATGAATGGGCCTCCTATCCGCCAACATTATCCAACACTTCATCGGTGAACGAAGTTGGGAAAGGATCGTGAATGGAAGCATCGTTCAACTTCCTGAGATCTACGCATATCCTTATTTCATCATTCTGCTTCTTTTCCTGGACTACCATGGGACTTACGTAGTCAAATTCCTCCATTGGTTCAATGATACCTGCTGCAAGCATCTTTTCCAACTCCAAGCGGACATTTTCCTTGTACTTAGGGTTAAGGCGATATGGCCTCTGCTTCATAGCCTTCGCGTCTAATTTCAACATTATTTTCATCACTCCTAAATCACCTATTATCCCCTTCAAGTCTGAAAAATTTGTAGGGAATAAATCATGGTACTCACAGAGCAACTCAGTGACCTTATCCACCGTAGCATCATCCCAGTAGTCCCCTATATTTGTAAACTTTGGCTCCGCCTCTATTCCAATGTTCACTTGTCTCGTTTTCAGCGGCGTAGTGATATTTGGGTTCTCTATCTTCGACTCCTCAAATTCACGATGAACTTCTACCTATGGGATATTAATGTTCCTTGGATCCTCCTCTTTTTCTTCAGCAGTCACATTGTAACACTCCAGCGCTTGGCGCAGTTGGGTGGTCCAATCTGGTTGAATCAAATCCAAGGGATATTGTAGTATTCTGAAGATCACTGCCTTGATATCCTGCAATGCTTCATCGATGCATTCGAATCCATCCTCAAAGTTGAATGTCATCAAGAATCATTGCCTCAAAATATCCCATTCATCCGTGCCATTGCGGAGCTCTGTTTCAAAGTACCAATTCATAGGTATTACGTCTAAATTGTGACAGAACAAATGCACCCATTCCAGTTGTGGCTCTGTTCCGGAAGCATCAATCCATTTTGCTGAGTGATTGCATGGATCACTCCTCCCATCATATTTCTTGGCTAATCACACTTTTGGCAACCAAACCGTACCCTCATAATTCTTTTGTATTCGTGCCATCCATCAAAATTGTCTTTATGCATACCCCACCATCTTGCGGGCGTAGCATGCAATGCCAAATCTAGTGCTTGGAAGCGATGATTATCAGGAACTTCCCTTTCAAATGCATCCAAAAATTTATCTACATCAGTTAGACCATCATAATAACGAAAACTCCTTATCTCTGATGATACACAACACACCGATTTAGTTGTCATGTTACAGAACAACGTAGATACTTCATGCAACCTATTATGCCAGTGTTCCAACTCTTCATCCGAATTCGATGTGCAAGAACTTTCACAGTCCTATGTAATGCGTCCATCTGTTATCAGATTCACCAAATCTTGGTCTCCTATTGTTATTTTGTAAATATGGTCCAAATCATCGTCACTTTCATAATCGTGGACTAGTTCAGTATAGCATATTCCTTCTGCAGGGTCTAAAGGTACTACTACGCGGGGTGATTTCCTCTCAAATTACATTGTCCACTTCTTCAAATTGATCACCCCATTCATTTCAATAGCCCAGTCGATTCCAAGGAGCGTGGGGTAGGGATTGTTGTCATTAGCAATCTCTATCACTTGAAATAAGCCAATGAACTCGTGCCTTCAATATCTATTGTCACTCCATGCAATCGTCCCATGGGGATAGTCTTTTGTTGATTCGCCATCCTCAATTGAATCGAATACCACTACAACATAGGTCTCCCCATTCTCTCCCATCTTTGCTTAGGAAAAAAATTCGCATCAGACCCAAGATCCAGAATAACTTGGTCCATTTCGTATTCGCCTATTTGCGTGGTGAGCCTCATCTCACGCCGTTTTCTTGCCTTATACTTACCAATATCCCAACCATGTGTGGTCCCTTAGGAGCATTTTCTTTACCAACACATTTATTGATCAACTCCTGTAATCCTTTCATGGCCTTGCTATCACGTAGCAACTTCATACAAGTTTCCAAAAAGGTAGTAAGCATGGATGGGTCCATTTCTTCAGACTTCTTATCCTGACTTCCTAAGGTAGAAGCCTTAGTGAATCTTTTCTTCACTTCCATGAAGGTTTCTTTTACATGCTCTAGATCAAATCCAACCTCATTCTCTAGAGCTTTGCAGACCCATTCACTTTCTTCAGGTTGCTTTCCCTTACCTTCACTAGTTGTCATTCCACTTCGCAGCACAATATTCACATTAGGATCCTCTTTGCGGGGTTAAGCCCTAATCATCTGCAGATTCTGGGTAGGTTGTTATGGCTGCGTCCCCTTTTCCCACATCTTAGCTATTAATATAGGGCAGTCTTATGTTGTGTGGTCAAACTGAGTATAGTATCAACACAACAGGCATGTCAGGTTCATACACTCTCGTGTGTAATGTCTTGACCCTCCACAATTGTAGAAAATAACTTGTCCCTGATCTCTCGTAGGTCCTCCTCCTGCAACGTAATTCATGAACACAAAGTAGTGGTCTTTATCATGCCCCTGAATTTTACATTTCAGACACCAAACTTCTTCACGCACCTCTAGCCAAGCCGCTCTATCTTTCTTCAGACTTTAGAATTCTAGGCAAATATTCTGCAACTCTACGTGAATCTATTGAATTCCCAAAGTAGAATCTTGAACCAGTGTCTCATGCAATCTCACTGCAATTTGTGGGGCTTCTTCCTAGGTCCCAATCTTTTGCTGTGATAAAGCAACCCTTAAATGAGGCAAGAGTGAAGCCACAAACCATTCACGGTGTTGGCCATCTATAAGATTCATGTTAGCTTCACGAATCTTGCATTTCATTATCTGATCCAGCTCCCAGGGTGTCTCACCTGGCTTCATCATGATTTCCTTGAATCCAACGATTGATTGCACTTCCGACTTAGGCCTTCTAAATTCTTTATTCAACCTAGTTTGAATGTCTGCCAATGCAACTGTCGGGTTATAGGTGCAGTACTTAATGTACCACGTTAGTACACGATCCTATAAAGCAATAATCAACGTTGCTTTCTTCATTTGATCATCTGTAATATTCTGGGCTATCCATACAACCTTCGCAACAAACCAAAACTGGTCCAGATCCTCATTTCCCAAGCCTCGGAAAACGGGCAGCTTCACTGCATTCGCCATATTGAACGGTGCAGAGGTGGTGGTGGTGTGGGTGAAGGGGTATGCTATGGAAGTGAAAATGGAGGTGGTGTGGGTGGATGGGGTATTTTTGAGAACCCTTGCCTTATTAACTGGAAAACATTCCGTGGTGAAGTCTATGTTGCTCCTTCATCATCACTCAGAGGAGGCTCAATCAACGGGCTATATTTAGGACCTATTCTCCTTCTATCTCTGAATAACTTTCCACTTCGAGTAGCTCCAAACATCAAGGTAATTGCATAACCCACTTTTCACACAAGAGCATTTTAATCCAAGTATTCAAAGATCTCAAATACTTACCTCACGGTCCCTTGAAGAAGCATCACTCTGCTTCACTCTAGTTGATCGAGGTATCGACCATGAACTCTGTCATAATTCCTCCGATGACACGATCAAGCCAGTGATCGGCAACACACATGATCTTATCTTTAGAGGCTTCCAATCTCTGCACTAACTCTGGGGTCTACACTATTGGACAATCAAGCCTCCACCTTCCCTATCCGTCTGCTAATTTAGCGATCCACTTGTATAACTTGATCAAGAAGGAATAAAAGAAAATTTTGTGTATCTCTATGTACAGATACCTATCCAACCACTGTTCTTTCGTTAATCGTGGATTTTTTTTTCTTGCGCCGCGAATTCATGGATCTTTCTATCCAACCACTCCTCAATTTCTTTCTTTGTTGGATTCTAGTGATGTGACATCACACATCTCTTTATCGAGATCCCGGTCGTGGAAACGAAACCATTTGTTGGCTTAGTGGGTCCTGACCCACGCTCAGAGTTAAGTTTTCCTAACAAATCCCTACACTACTGGCTGTTTCGGCATCAACCCGCGGAGCGCAGACTGAATTCTCACTGAAAGCAGTATGGGGGGATGCTAGAACCAAGTTTCCACTCCCAGGGATGATCGTGATGTTGTTTTATACCCCTAATCTTCCTTCCCGCAGATCGATAAGCCCTTAAGGCTTATCAATATAACTTCCTCTTACCAGCCTCTAGACCTTCACGAAGGTCTACAACTGTCCTTCGTGGATCATAAACAGGTGAATCAACCACTTACATGCCTTTGTAATTACCCTTAGTTCTTTATTTTCCCAGATCATCTTAAGTGTTTGATAACATTAACATGCAACAAGACATCCTTCGCGTAAATAATTATTATAACTTGTGATTATATGACAATGTAATTCATGTAAAATCACGCATCAATACAATATTAATTCATAAACCCATCATTCGTCATAACATAATAGCGCATTCATTCATAACAGAAATAGATAGAAAATCATAGATGTTTCTAGAATAATCTCTTTATTGATACTTTAGTTCTTCTTTCAGACTCAAGACTTCCCTGCACACTCAGCTGCAGGGGTCTACGCACTCAGCTGCAGACTCTACTCTAGGCCTCTGCGCACACAGCTGCAGAGCCTCTCTTCTACTCTAAGACTTCTTCACTCTTACTATTATTACCCATTTCATTCATTCTTCGTTACTTCTATCTATATATGCCTTAGACTCCCTAAGGCTATCCTTTTTTATACAATCCCATGGTCCACGGATTATGGGTACGTCTATACAGCTGACACAACTTACATAACAGAAGGGTAAAACCCTTTATGACATTTTACTATCTATATGCTCTGTGACCACATTTTGCGGAGACTTTACACTTTTTACAATAAAACTTGGGCTTTTCGCCCCAAAACTTGGGCTTTTGCCCCAAAATTGACCATAGGGAACCCTGTCCCAACACGATGCCTTTAAAACCTATAACTTATTTAAGCAAAGCATATAAAACAACAATAATAGAAAGCATGTTCATGATATATGTGTTAGAACATATAATCAAGTGAGCAATTACACATTAATATAAGATTTATAAGCAAATCGCAACACTGATCAATGCATAAACATGAAAAATATCAGGAACAAAGCATCATTTCTTTATTGATGTAAGCTAAATGAAAGGTGGAAAACTACAACCTGAGTCTTCCTCCAGCTCCAAGAGGAACCATCCTCCAGATCCGTTCTATGTCGGCCTCAACAATATTCCTCCATCGATACACACAAGGATCTCATAAGAGGAATGAAGGACATCTAAAAAGAGGAAACAAAGGTTTCCTATCACTTGGGGAGTGCAGGAGGCACAGATATTTCTTCAGACTTGATTAGGGATCAATCAAGTATAATATCAATATCTCATCTCTTCTTCTCTTAGGCTTTCCCATGGAGGTTTATTTATACTTCCCCAAATTAGTTTTTTCAATTGGGAAATAGTTGGGCCACGGGCTATAGTAGGTGAGTAACAGGTAAAACCTGTAAACTCCACCTAAATTTAAGGAGATTTATTATTTTTTAATGTTTTAACACATATACGTGGGTTGGGTATATTCGAACCCGCGTGTACATGCTTTTAACACAGGGAAAAGTAGCGTATGGGAAATAAAGCATTGTCTTTAAGAATTTGGACCAAGTTTGGAAAGGAAGGGTTGCCCTAGGCCATAACCAAATCATCAGATCTACCAAGAGTGGTAAATGGTACTATAACAGATGCCCCCTAATATATGAGGTCAGAAGGGGTACATGATGGCTAAAATGTATTAAGTATATGGAAGGAATCATGCTGAGACCAAAGAAGAGTTCACCAAAATTTGGCTTGCCAAGCAAGTGAAAGAGATCAGAAAGAAACTAATGTCTGAGGCAGGCATACCCATGCTCATAGATAATAAAGCATGTTCGCATGTCAAGTACAAAAGAGGATCCAATATGCATACAAGTATAAAGGAACTGAATATACATAGTGGATCATCCAATCATATCTAGATAAGTACATGTCTCAATATCACATATAAAGAACTGATCAATGATGCTAAAGTAGGAAGCTGATCACTGAAGTCATAAAGCTGATCCAAAAAAGTACCAAGTCAAATGTTGGAACAAATGGTACTACATTGCAACTCAGGTGCCAACATATAGGATGTTGTTGTAAGGAATTGCAACATATAAGGTGGATGGTGTCAACTAGCAAAAACAAGAGCAACTGAAAAAAGAATTAAGAAATTCTGATACAAACCCGAGGTATTCACCAATCGCCATGGTATATTTCTACACAATTGGAATAAATGATCTGAAGTCGACCATGTGAGAAATCATTTGATTACCAGTCATTGATGTATATTGTTAACAAACATGAGACTACTCACTGATAATGATGATGAGAGTCAAGGTAACCAATACAATTTAACAAGTGCGAATAAATGAGTTGTAGTCGAACACTTGGAAGAATCTATCAATCAAGAGACAATGATATTTTCCCACTATCGATAGCGAAGGAGTCTTCCACTGATGACTGCAAACCCTAAGGTACTACCAAATGGACTCTAGATCTTCTTCTCAAAGAAATGAGTTGAAGTCGATGGGAAAATATCTGCTAGAAGGAAGGCATTAAGGCATCCTTCATCAATCCAGCACGAGTGCAACCCGTAGGCCAATAATGTGGAAGGAATCAAACAAATAAAGATGTAGTAACCCAATCGAAGCACGTTTCCGATGTACACAAGATGTAGCTAGCGCATGATAGAAATCCTCTGAACCAACCAATAATGAAAGCTGACAAAGAGGCGAGGAGTCCACTAATAGGGTCAAATGGAAACCAAGGTACTACACGAATCCCAATGTGTGATAATGAAAGTTGACGTCAAACACAAGGGAAACCACTCAGTCAAAGACCCTTGATACTGATTGATGTTGAGCACAAGGTAACCTATTAATAATGAAAACAGGGCCAGGCTATGGCTATAGATCTTCTCTTAGAGTAATTTTTCATAGTTGATAAGAGAAAGACTCACCGGCAAGAAGTCAATGGAGACCTTCTCAAACCAGCATGAGCAAAGGACCAAATAGCTGATGTGATAGTGAACATGAATTTGATAACCAGGGATGGCGGATTGAAAAATAGGTCAAGAAACACCACAAAAAGGTCAACTCGGGTTTTTCTTCCCTTGAACAAAAGCACGACTCAAATGTGACTACATGGCAGCATATGATAACTTTGTATCAGTTTGTCATGCAGGAGGCATAAGCAAACTCTCCATATGATTGGAAGAGATAACCAATCAGAGGAGTACTAACTCAATAACAAGGTTAAGGCTTTCCTAAGTCAAACTAAAGCTTATCCCAATGGCGGAAAGACTTATTTTTTGAGTGCTTTATTCAAGGGTGACACAACTGACTCTAGGTGCCATCAATTATCGAAATAATGTCCCGTTCCCGCTCTTTTTGGGATATATTATTTTTTTTTGTCTTTTTCATATTCTTGAAGCTTGAAAAAGAATAAAATAATGCTATAGTACAGTGGAAAGAGCGAGTGTCCAAATACATATACGTTAGTTCCTGGGAGGGGAACATTCCTATGCTCAATGCATGGTGATGAAACTGATCAATGACCAAAGGAATGTTCTCTCCACGGGTAAAAAGGTGTGTCAAGTTGCAGAGGCTAAGTGATTGCAAGGTTGATTTCGTAGAAGACATGGTCAAAAGGTGGCTTAAACATGAGTCCAAGTGAAGCCGGATCAAGGCCAAAAGGTTAAATGGTCAACATGCAATTCAATTGTACAACTCAACACAAAGGAGCCTCTAGGGTATAAAGCCAGAAAATAACGAAGAAGAGAGAGAATGATTCTTCAACGCACAAGTCATGGCGGGACTATAGAGGACTCTCGAGCCTACACAATATAGTAGAATGGGCAACATATGCTAGTGAGGATCTAACTAAGATGCCCATGTAAAGGTTGACTCTACCATAATATCATGATTTTATAAGTTGGCGAGTGAAACTGGTTTGAGAATCAGGACATGATGGGGTCAACCCTATGGCAAAAAATATCGCAGTATGCAGGCTAGTGTGAAAAATGCAACAGAAAGTGATATTCCCTAACCTATATGCCAGCAAGAAAGCTATACCTGCCATGATGGGTCTTCAGTCATGGAACCGAAGCAATTTCTCAAAAAAAATCTCCAAAGTATCCTATAAAAACAACCCATCCCAACACTCCAAGCCAAAAGGTCAAAAAGTCCACAAAAGAAAAATAAACTTTAGAAAAATAATTTTCATTTGTCAACCTATATAAGGACTTTTGAACTCACAATTTCTCATTTGTGTTTTGAGCAATTGGGTGAAGGAGCTGTGGAGAAAAAACCAAGATAACTTCCTCCATCAAATTCAACTGTTCAAACTGCTTCAAATCTTCCAGGTAACCTTCTAATTGAACTTTTGATAAGTTTTAATGATTTTTAGATGTTTTTATCATAAATTTGACCGTAAGAAATTATTTTTAAATTTTTTTCTCTGCATACACGTGGGTTGGGTACATGTGACCCGCATATAGAAAATGCCTATACATGATTGTGTTAATAACGAATCCGCGTGTGCGTGAGTGATCTGATAATCACCCAATGAGTGACCTCAATTAAGAATTATTAAATTAAGGTATTACAGACTCATATGTTGGTGTGGGTGTCTATGTTATTTAAGCAACGGATCAATCAAATTGCAAATACACAGACACTTGAAACGGAAAACAACAAAGAAACACAGTAAGAAAACACAAGAACACAAGAAATTAATAAGGAGTTCACCCTATCCTCCAGGGCTACATCTCCGGTCCAGCTCTTAGTGGTGGCCTTATTTTATTGTGTCTTGAAGCAGAGAATTACAATGAAGGAGCTCAATATGAGTCTCTTGAAACAGATTGGCTTGGCAGGGTGGTTCTTGGATTCCCCAAACCACTGGAGTACATAGACTCTCTTCCTTAGCAGCACTTTGACCTCTCTGGTCTGACAGATCCTCTCAGAGATGGATTGAATCTCTCAAGCTCTCTGATGCTCGACGCTGCCTTTGGTCAGCTCGGCCCTTCCATCTTCTTTCTGCTTTTTTCCTTACTGGTTCTTCTCTTCTTTATCTTCTGTCTTCAGTGTTCCATCTTTCGGTTCCCGACTCCTTGGTGTCCTTTCTGTTATGGTCTGTTCATGGCTTTAAAGCCATTTGAGCTCATGGCGGTTCGGTTCCTCTTCCACCTTCATCAGATCACCTGCTTGTAGCTGCGCTTGGAGTTCCCTGTTTCCGCATCATCATCAGGCTCACAAGGAGTGGCCACTTGTCCTCCTGCAAACTGCACCAGCATGCTTCGTCGGTTCAATTCTTCGATTACGTCATGGAATGAGTCTTCTGCCACCTTGGCGGACAAAGCGGACTTCAAATTATTTCATATCGCAGCTTATTCCCTCGTTAAATCCGGCTTCTCCATCGGGCGCGATCTCAGCCATTAGATCTGGAGCCCCCAGATCCGACGTCGTTCGCTCGTCCCACGCGGTTGACTAGCTCGACGTTTAGCACACGATGAGTGGCAGTTTTCTCTCTCCTCCACTTGCCATGTGTCAGGCGCTGAGTGGAATCACTCCTTTTCCATCAAAACTGCTTACCATCCATGGATGCCCCTGATCAATACCACCGATTTTGGAGCAGGTCCCACCTTTAGCGCTTAGCCTTTTGTCCCACGGTTTTCTCGGCTCCCACGTGACCAAGTGCTCGGGGCTTCTCCATTTTGAGGTTTTTCACCCAGCCCAGCGATGCGCAACGCGCTTAAAAAACTCCCTCCGTTTCTCGATTCAGGCATCCTAGGGGCTAATTTCGCCTCCCGCCTAGTCTCCATGGGCCTTGGCCAGCACATGTTGACTGAGGTCCTCATCATTCCACGCTGGCTGCCATTGCCACTGGTTTAGAGGTGTTCTTGATCTCTGTTTTAAATTCTTTGAAGTCTGTCCCGACCTGGTATAGCCATGGCTCTGTTAATCATTCTTTATGGATCCAATTCGAATCACGACCTTCCCACTGAAAAGCTTTTGGACCACCAAAATTTCATTTCCTTTCAAGCATCGACTAAGTGAGGGTACTGCTATCTCACTGGCCCAATCTCAATCCACTTTGCACTGCTCGGCTTCGAACCTTTGAGTCCAATTCTAAGGTACTCAACATCTCCTCTATGCGTTGTCCTCACCTTCTTGTCCAAGACTGTGTCTTCCTGCAATTCATTCAGATATTCAGGTAGTAGGTCATCAATAGAAGGCAATTGAATTTGCTCTTCAGGATCCTCAACCATTGAAGGTTCAAACAATCTCAAGCAATCTGTATTTATGACTGAGTATATGTGCATGTAAGCTAGTAGATCAAGGCGAAAAGCATTTTCACCAATCTTATCAAGTATCCTAAAAGGTCCATACCTGATAGGCTTTAGCTTTTTACCTTCACCTTGCATTCTATCCGTGCTGATATATAGCCAGACCTGGTCTCCAACTTGAAAACTATGCTCCATCTGATGCTTGTCATGCCTAGCCTTGTATTTGGCTTGGCTCTTTTCCAGTTGTTCCTATACTGCCTAGTGGATCTCCTGGATCTGTTCAATGAACCTAGATGCCTTGTCCACATCACTGTGTCCGTCAACGGTGGTATCTTTACCAAAGACAAAATCCAAAGGAGACCTAGGTGTGAAACCGAAACAGGTTTCAAAAGGAGATCTTTGTGTAGAAGAGTGTTTTGCTCTGTTGTAAGCATGCTGCACATAACACAAATGTTCATCCCAAAGCTTAGGATGTTTGTTGCAATATCCTCCGAGTCACTGGATCGTTGTCCTGTTAACTACTTCTGTTTGGCCATCGGTTTGTGGATGAAAATTTGTGCTTTTCTTTAGTTGGGCGTCCATCAACGCCCACAGACTTGACCAAAACTTCCCCACAAATCGGGTGCCTTGATCAGATACAATAGAAGTGGGTAATCCAAAATGAACCCATACATGTTCAAAGAACAATTTTACAGTTTGTTCAGCGATAATATGTTTATTACAAGGTATCAAAATACACATTTTGTTGAACCTATCCACAACCACATACAGATAATCATGACCTTTCCTAGATTTACGTAGTCCTCCAACAAAATCCATGGAAACACTTTCCCAAGGGTGAGAAGGAACTGGTAATGGAGTGTACAAGCCTAGTTTTCTATTGTTGGGCTTGCTTTTAGCACACATAGTACACCCTCTTACATATGTAGAAACTGTCTCATTCATTTTCGGCCAATAACAAAATCTTTGCAGCTGTGCAATTGTTTTACATACCCCAAAGTGACCTGATATCAGATAAGTGCGTGCCTCTCTAATTATCTTTACTCTCTTAGTTTGTGGAATGCAGAGTTTCCCACAATGATATAAGAGTCGGTCCTTCATATGATAATCCAATTCTTCTACCTTTTTGCCTTGACTCAAAGTTGCATATACATCTTTAAAATCTATATCTTGAGCATATTGTTCAATGTAGCTTTCATGTAGTACGAAATTATGCTTAAGTATAGTAGATGCAATTATAATGGATCTAGATAACATGTCTGCAACTTTGTTATGTATTCCTTTTTTATATTTGATGACCAAATGAAACTGTTGTAGAAAACCCATCCACCTGTAATGTCTTGATTGCTGCAACTTAGTTTGGGAGT
>APFE030234397.1:0-14275 GCA_000404065.3 Pinus taeda | reverse complement strand
TCTCGTAGTTGCTCATGATGATGGATCTTCCTTCAAGCGATCAAGCTTCTTCAAAAGGACCTGCTCTGATACCAATTGTTGGAAATAACACTGAGAGGGGGGGTGAATCAGTATTATCAAGTCAAATATTCCTTTTTCAAATCCAAATGACATACGCTACTTCAGTTAATTAAACCCACAACTATGTAGAAGGAAACACGCGTATACTATGCAAACTTATAATTTACTTTATCTTCCAGATGTTGATTGTTAATCTGTGTATTAGAATCAAATAACCAATAACCAGAAACAGTAAAACAGAGCAGAAGACAATCACACACAAGAACACAAGATATAAGGTGGAAACTCAATGTGGGTGAAAACCACTTGCTCCAATTCATCTCTATCTTCTCTTTAATTAGAAACTTCTTTTTACAATTGTACTGGTGCAGTCCTTTAGCAGTACGCAGGCTGCAACCTGCAGAGAGCTACAACCCTCTCTCGTTTTCCAGCTTCTCCTGGAAGGGAGCTACAACCCCCTTAGCTCTTGCACTAGCCAAGATACTAGTACATAGGTGCTGGCCTACAGAAGGCTTACAACCTTCTCTTTCTTTCCGAGGGACCACGTTTCATTTAAATTCAATGGATCCATGAACATTCAAATCCAATCATCAAGAATTTCTGCATCAAACAATCTCCTTTTCACCAATTAGCACTGAATCAAGTAGACACTTCTCTGACAGCTGTATCCAAATCACAGTAACAGTAACCACACACCAAATCTGAACCCATAACACTGCAGCAATGAACAGAAGCAGTTAGATCACAACTCAAAAGACATACGCTGCTTTAATAACCTGAAACCAGCGTACAGATCTATAAAGGATAATTCACTATTTCAGATATTCAAACACTAATTAACCCAAGTTATCTGATTTATAGATCAAGCAAGCGCTACATATAACAGATCAAAATCATACAAAGATACTATCATTCAAGCTTAAAGATTATGACCCATCAATAGAACTTATCCTTCTCTTTGCGCTAAGGTTCCTCCTTCATTCAGATCCAGATCTGCACCATAACCCAATCACAGTATTCCAGATCTAGCACTTTATCAGATATTCAATAAAAATTCAGATGATGCTTTGCCAAATGATCTCCTTCCTCTTTTATAGTCTTAGGCCTTTCACAATACCACGGTCCAAAACCATAATAACACAATATCATGAACCCAATACTTGGGATCAACAGTTTTGGATGCAATACCACAGACCAAAACCATAGGATCAAAAACTGTCGGACGAATACCATGAACCAACCATGAAAGTGTGTGAGATCAACACTTTTGGATGCAATACCACGGACCAAAACCATAGAATCAAAAACTGTCGGACTAATACCATGAACCAACCATGAAAGCGCATGAACTTTTCTCCACATGAAATAAACTTTTCTCTGCATGAAAGTGCGTGAACTTTTCTCTACATGAAATAAACTTTTCTCTGCATAAAAGTGCATGAACTTTTCTCTACATGAAGGAAACTTTTCTCTGCATGAAAGTGCATGAACTTTTCTCTACATGAAAGAAACCTTTATCTTCATGAAAGTGCGTGAACTTTGCTGCACTATAATTTATCATCTGAGATGAGTGGGTTGCCATCAAGTACAACATATGTATCATAATGCCAACATGATGATGGGCATAAGCCCTAATTTTGTAGGACATTTTGTCCTGATTTTGTATATTATTTTGGACACAAAAACTCTATCTATATACAGATGGTTTTATCATGATGATCATATATATATAAATGATACTTTGATTATTTTTTATGTTTTAATGTGATGAATGATTGATATGCCAATCCAATGCTTGATTAGTGACAGAATCTGCTAAGGAATTTTCTAATCGTGGAATATGAACAAATGATCTTTGTAATAAACGCATTCTCAGAAATCGGTGACATAAATAAGGATATCTCACGTGATAGATTTTATTCAGTTGAGATACCACCAATTGTGAATCCAAATAAACTACTAATGAATCAATATCAAGAGATATTGCCTCAGATAGTAAATTAATAACAACAATATATACGACAATATTATTTGAAGTGGGATCGATATATACTCCTCACGAAACCAACAACTGGCCAGATGGATAATAAATCACCCAAGCCATGGAAGCAAGGTTCCAGGTGTGTCTACTTGCGCCATCGACGAACCCTAGATATATCAAATTATCTATCAATACATGCCAAAGCAAATCAAAAATATTGACATCACTAAAACCGATAGATAGATATGTACAACAATACAATATATTCAAGCAAGAAAATGCTAGGCCAAAGCCTAAGAAAAGTACTTCTTAAGGTAAAGCCCGTTTTTGGGCTCTGCCAACTTGCTTCCTTCAAAATAAATCAATTCATAAGCTCCCTTTTTCAAAACGTTTTTGGTAATGAAGGGAATGTACCACATAGATTTAAACTTTCCTGCCTCCAAGGCATCTTTGTCTTGATCGTAGACCAAGACAAGGTCACTTTCAGAAAAATTCCTAGGATGGACAGCTTTATTGTATTGAGTTTTTACCCTCCTCTTATGAGCTTTGTTGATTATGGCGGCATCTTGATGCTGCTCATCGAGATGTTCCAAATGAACGAGGCGTTCTTCAAGACTATAAGTATCAGGAATAAGTTCAACAACCAGTTTAAGGGAAGGAATTTCACATTCCACAGGAAAAATGGATTCCAACTCGTAAACTAGTTGAAAGGGAGTAAAACCAGTGGCAATCTTAACTGACATTCGGCGTGCCCAAAGTGTTGGATATAACATGATGTGCCAATTGGATCTAGCTTTGTTAATCATCCTTTGTAGGATGATTTTAAGGGATTTGTTCATGGCTTCGACCTACCCATTGGCTTGAGGATAATACGGAGATGAATGATCCCACCGGAAACCCAACTTGAGAGCTAATTCAGACATCATTTTATTTTTGAAATGACTGCCATGGTCAATGACAATCTCTTTAGGAATACCAAATCAGGAAATAATTTGATTGAATAGAAGCAAGGTTGTTTTTTCACCATCATTCTTGAAAGTAGGCATAGCCTCAGCCCACTTAGTAAATTAGTCTATGACTACAATGATATACTTGTGATTTCTAGCCAAAGGTGGATTACAAGTAGTAAAATCAATACCCCACTTCATGAAAGGATCGACGGTGATCACAAGGAAAAGCAGAGATGGATGTGCACTTTCCGAGTATAAACCTGACAGGGATGACATATCTTGAATGCTTCAATACAATCTTTGAATATTGAAGGCCAAAAGTAGCCTGCTCGCAAAAAAAAAAAATGGGTTGTTGCAAGCCCAGATAGATGACCACCATAGGCTCCATTGTGGCAATCATTAAGCATGGAATCAGCTTCTTCCAAGGTTAAACAACGTCTAAGGATTGAATTAACCCCATGAAGATATAAAGTGTCACCTATAATAATATGAATTTTAGCGAGGTGACACAATTTTCTATGTTCATCCTTGCAAAAAGAGAGCGGAAACTTCAAAGTCTAGAGATATATAATAATATCCCCATACCAAGGATCTTGTGAGGAAATAAGAAATTGATGTGCATCGGGAAAAGTTTCCACATAAATGATTTCTTCCTCACAAAGCAACTTCAAGATCAACTCTACAAATACTAAAGATTGCTTAGACTTAGCTGACATGAATTCGAGGTCGAATTCTTGTAAAATGACAATCCATCTATTATACTTGCCCCTAATCACTCACCTACTGAGAACAAACTGAAATGGATTGACGGCTGCTAAGACGAAATTTTTTTGAAACATAATATAGTGTCTAAGTCGTTGGACATCATGGACAGCTACCAAAGCTAATTTCGATGGGAGAATAACGCAGTTTAGGACCTACCAAGCCTCAGTTCATATAGTAGATTACGTGCTCACATAAAGCATCGTCTTCCTAAACCATAACCATACCACTAATTGATTCTGCTGCAACGAGATACAAAAGGAAATCTCTACTATAATAAGGTGGACTCAACAAAGGAGTAGAGGTTAATGATTTTTTCAAAGCATCGAAAGAGCGTTGCGCAAAGTCATCCCATAGAAATGGGACCCCTTTCTTAAGCGATCTCATAAATCTTTTTGTGATCTCGACATAATTTGCTATAAATCTCCTCAAGAAATTTGCTTTTCCTTGGAGACTTTGAAGTTGACGTATAGAGGACGGGGGAGGCAATTAAAGTATTTCCTCAACCTTGAAGGGATCTACATGAATCCCCTCAGTCAACATGATGAATCCCAACAATTGACTGGATGTGACAGCGAAAACACACTTATTCGGATTCAACCGGATTTTATAAAAATGACATCGTTCAAAAATTAATCGAAGACATTTAGGATGATGAATTCTCTTTAGAGAACGAGCAGCTAAATCATCCAAATAAGCTTCGATAATGTGCTTGATATCGTGAAAAGCATATGACATGGCCCACTGAAAAGTAGCTCTAGCATTTTTGAGGCCAAAAGGCATTTTTTTATACGCAAATGTGCCTTAGGGACAAATAAAGGTTGTCTTATGTTGATCCTCTAGATAGATAGTAATTTGATTATAACCAGAAAATCCGTCCATAAACGAGAAAATTTCATTACCTACACATTCATTAATAATTTGATCAATATAGGGCGTGGGGTAATTGTCCTTAGGACAAGCCTTATTTAGGTCCCTAAAGTCAATGCATACATGGATTATTCCTTGCTTTTCATCTACGGGGACTGGATTAGAGACCCACTCAGTTAAAGGAATGGGTATATGAACCCCGCCTTAAGCAACTTCTTAACTTCAACTTTGATAACTGCTGCTTTTCTAGGCTTTACCGATCAAAGTTTATGATGAATAGGTTTTTCATTTTCATATGTCTTGATCTCATGTTGGAATATAGATGGATCTATTCCAGGCATTTCCTCATAAGACCAAGCAAACACATCACGAAACTCTTTGAAGATATCGGTATAAGTTTGAACTTCTTCAGCGGAACAATCAACTCCAATGAAGACATTTTCAAGAATGTTGGGATTCCTAGAGATGTTCACTAGAACAATTTGTGAGATAATAGACATATTACCTTCGGCAGAAAACTATGTTGGAGCTAAAGGGTTTAAAATTGCATGAACATCACTAGTAGATGAAGAAATGGACAAACTTGATTCTACTTCCCGCAAATGAGGGAGGAAATACGAACGATGATGCAAATCATTCCATGGACTTTCAACACCCATCATTGCTTCTTCAGATGGTAAGACAATATCTAAGCAATCCTGAACAGAAGTCTAATCTAGAGTCCAATCCAGAGCCACATCCCCATCCAGCTCCTCTGGTGAAAAAACAATAGGATCGGAGTCTGCAGTGTTAAGAATAGACTGATAAGCAATTTCTACTGCAGACATAGGACATGCCATTCCACCTACTTTCCCCTCATCTAATGTGGTGGTAGATGAGGGTAAGGGCCAAGGATCCAAAAAATAATGAGTTCTAAAGAAATCTCTTCGAGAAGGTGACTTGGAGGATGAAATAACATTAATTCTAGCTGTAGGAGAAGGAAGATCAAAGGTAGCCATTAAGGAAGAGTACATTCCAACTCCCAAATTTTCTATAGGTTGCTTGGGATTATCCACTAATAGAACAGTAGATTCAGAAGATGCATGGGAATCACTTGGAGAATAATCCATCTGATCAACTTTTACAATTCTCCCTTCATGAGGAAAACAAAGGATGTGAAATAACGACGATACAATAGAATCCATCTCATAAATCCAATTCTTACCTAAAAGGAGATTGTAATCTACATTTCGATCAACTATCTCTACTTCAATATTTACCACCTTACCCCCAACATAGATGGGAAAGGCTGGAATAATCCCATGCGGTTTATGAGAATGACCATAAAATGTTGTCAATATAGTAGGTGAAGGAATAGCCTAAGGTGATCCAATAGCCTCCCAACATGATATGGACATTACACATGTGGAAGCTCCCTCATCGACTACAATTTGAAAGATATTGGTCTTTCGATACGTAGACTTAATTTGAAAAGCCGTATGATGTGGGAGTCTCTTCTTGATGTTTGACATATTGAATGTAAGCACAAGAGAATTTTTTGGATCAATTGCTCCGATCGTAGTGAGTAATGCACTCCTTTGTACGGGGCACAACTGAACTACCTCTAATGGCGACATAGCATAAGGACTCTGAGCCAGAGCTTCTACAATCCAATGGTTTTGGGCTGCCTTAGCATTAGGGTTAATGGTTAAGCATTTTACGGAGCCTTTCAGCATCCGAGGTATAGACTCAACTACGGGCCTCTCGATATGGAGTGGCTCTGAAACATCGGAGTAGAATTACCCTTGGATAATTATGATTCTCCATAATCACATGACTTTGTAGCAATGTCAATTTGTGAACTCATCATGTAAACATTTCATGTATTTTCCCTTTCCTGGTTTCCCCCAGTGGGGGTACCATACTAGAGTTCGCGCCAACAAGTAATTGCTATGCTTAGGGAAAAAGTTTAGTTAGCACAACCTGGGAGCTAGAAGACCCATGCTGAACTAATAAGCGCTGAGCATCTTGGATCTTAGGGAAAAGATGAGTCAAATGATATCCATTGCAAAACTTGCATGGAAATTTTACTTTCTTCTTAGACTTTTTTTTACCCCCTCCAGCATCATTGTCAGGTTTGTTTGCATTACCCTTCCCATCCTGATTATTTTTCCTACCTCGTCCTTTCTTCTTCCCATCGGATTGTTGGCTTCCTTTGGGGTTAGAAGTTTGGAAGGCATTTATAGATGAAGGCCTTGAGAAGGCATAGGCACTAATGGTGATGCCTGCATAGAAGAATCAATTTGTAAGGACAACTGCTTTAATTGATTTAGCAGGTTGTCCGTGTTAGCATCAATAGATCCGACTAGCCTGTCAGCATGGGGACCTAGCTTCAGCTTGGCTAAATCAACTTTGGACCTAGGAGCATCAGGCATAATTTTCTCAAGAATCCCAGATTGAGAATATATAAGTTCTAACTATTGGGCTCTAAAAATAACATGTTCTTTGGTGAACACACAGAGAGTGATACATCCTTAGAGATCTCGGGTTGTAAAGATTTAAGAAACCATTCAAGAAGGAATTCTTGTGTAATATCGGCTTTAATGAGCCTCTTCCTTCTCCTCCATTCCTGGATATGATCCAAAATTTGGGTTTCCCGATCCTGGTGAAAATTAGTTAATAGCTCAGTTCCAACATCATAATGGACAGGCAACTGAAAATGGTTCAAAAATATTGTAACCAATTCACCGAAAGAAGAAAAGGTACCCCATGGGAGTTCAATGTACCAATTAGTCGCATTTCGAATTAGTGTACGTTGGAATAATCTTAACCTGATTGAATCATCTATGAGGCAATTTGACGAACACCATAAGTGGAAAGTGGTTATATGGTCACCCGGATCTTCACCAGTCTTCCCCTTGAATTTGGGTATATCAAATGAAAGCTTGGTTGGAATTAGAGGCCAAGCCAGGCTATACCTAATCGGATCATTACTCAATTTAGAAAGATCTGGCAAGTTTAACATTGCCAGAAAAGGTAATCATGGAGGACCTTGAGGATTCCACCCGATTTGAGCAGAATTCCCGACGTTCTGAAAATAATAACCTGGATTTGTGATGACACCAGGTTGCCTGAAGTAATTCGTAGAAACACTTGAACCATAAGAAGCTCCTTTTGGCCTAGAAAAAATCAGAGTTTGACCAACTCCTGCAAAAAAATTTCCATATCCAGTGAAATTCCCCCCTAGAGAGGTGTTAAAAGGAGCAGAGAGCCCTTGGTAAGGATTCCATGCATGAGCATAGGGAAAAAAACTATGGAATATATTGACAAAAGAATATGACATATTCCTCTGTTGGGAAAAAGAGAATTGATTCCCCGCTCCAAGTCCACTAATTGTAGGGTTTGTCCATCCTTGAAAAGGATTATAATTTTGACATGTGGAGGGGAAAGGTATTGATCCTAAAGATGGGTTAGGATATGGTATATGACCACTCCCAAAAGGGAAACCTTGAAAATAAGCTGACCCACTAGCCATGGACGTCATAGATGTGGAGGCAGATGATGGAAAACTTAATGGAACCGAAGGAATTGCGTTGGTCGGCATTCCAAAGTGGATAAAACCAATGCCAGAGGCAAAAGATTGGGTGCCCCCACTCGAAGATGGAAAGGAGGTAGAGCCAAATATCACAGTGCTAGGAGTAAAAGAAGGTATAGAAATCGTTCCTCCTCCTTGTACGGATACAGGAGTTTGCATACTAGTAGCACTTATGGTGGAAGCCATGCTCCCAATAGTGGTCATCGAAGGAAAAGATTGAAATAGACCTGGGCTTGAAGGCCTCTTAGTTGAAGTCCTGACGTATAATAAAATGTCTAGATGAGCAAGAGGAAGAGGAGAATTAGGAGTCAAAAGAGACTCAGGAAGCTCTTCAACCTTGATAACGTCTTCCAATTGGAAGAGGACTCTAGAAAGGACCAGAGTGTTCCTTTCCAACTCTCTACTTATACCAGGTCTATTTTGTGAATCAATAACTCCAACCGGAGGATCAGTCTCCACTGCATCTGCTGCCACTAATTGGAAATCACTCCTACAAGGAGAAGGCTCAACACTCGTAGGTGAAAGTCCACGAAGCCTCCTAGACCGACGCGCTTGTCGATCAACCACTTTTAATTATTTTTAAGAGATCTAATTAAAGACTCAAAAAACTTGTAAAGCTAGGCCAACTAAGAGCAAAGAGAACTCTCTAAAAAATCCCTAAAGATACAGTCAATCAAACTACTTCCAAGTATTTATACTCCGGGTAATGAGGACCGAACACCAAAATACAAGAAAGCAAAAATCAAGGACCTTCCAAAAATAGTCTGGGGTAATGACGGCCCAAGCCTACTAGAGAAGGTAACAAAAATAGTTACGCTGACCTCCTGACCAATAGCCTTTTTCGGTGCAAGCACCCAAGCTTCACAAGGGTACCCTCCAGAAGTACTGATGAACATGATGCAACGTCTGCCTCAGGTGTCATGGATTCCCCTCCGCAGCCACCTATGTGATCCCTAGGAATGGAAACTATGGGCACCAATTCATATCAAAATTCGGACAGAACAGTCTTGAGGAAGGATCCAACAAGCAGGAGAGGGGGTATCTCTCTTCCTTGTCTTCACTCTCCCTCGTGCTTGACTCCCAGTCACGGAGCTTTCTCGGTCTTTCTAACGACACTGGATTTCACTCATTATTCAACTTCTATGTTCGATAATTTGAGTGGCGTTGGAGAGTTAACTCTCCACTCACCTATTCCAAAGCCCTAAAGAAGTTAAACTTGTTGGTGTTGTTAATGACAAATTAAAAAGTTCTAGTTATTTTTATTAAATCACTTGATTTTAGAGGGTTGTTCTTTAAGTCAAAGGTATAATGAAAGTGAAACTTCTGATGTTTTAAACACAAAAGAAACCAATAGAAACTTAACTATATGCATGCAATTACTTTCTTTTGATGAAAATGGATTTCTACTTGGTTCTATGAAAAAATTATATAAGCAAAATACTCTTTTTCTTTTCTTTTCAGAAACACTCCACACACACTCAAAATCTAAAAACACTAAGAATGCTTATGATGCAAACTAACCTAATGCAAATTTAAATGATGATGCAAGATCCTAAGAATACTCATATGATAAGCAAATGTGCTTCTTTATAAGATCAATAAGGCAACTTGACAATGAAGAGGGAAAAATTTTAAAAACTAATTTCCCTCAAAACCAAGCAAAACAAATTGAAAAAGATCACAATTGCTCCAAAAATAAAACAAAAGAAACCAAAAGACCAAAACCTTGGAAAGAAAAAGAAAGGCTATAACTATGTTTTTGTCTTTTTCCTTTAAAAAACCAAAGAGATTTTTGAGGTCATAAAAATAACTACTAAATTTCAAAGATGAAGAAACAAGCACAAAGGGTCCTTAAACTTTGCAAGTTATAAAACTCATTAAGAAATGAAACTTGAAACGGGAAGGATAGTAAACGTGTACCAACTGATCTGAATAGTAGTACCGAACTTAAGCAAATCGAAAAAATGTCAAGAAAAACTCTTAAGATTGCCAAAAAGACACTAAAAAATCGCGAAAAACAACAAGTTAAACCAAAAGGGAAAGCAAAGCAAAGCAATTTGAAATGTGGGTTATAAATGAAAATGAAATAAATTTCTTATTTTGGAAAGCCAGAACATCCAAGAACTTTAGACATAAGCCTTGAACCTAAGACACAAACCAAAACCTTACTAAAAAAGCAATCCTAGGCAAACTAGGCTTTTCACTAAGAAGAAGATTTGAAATTGAAAACTTGCAAGAGAACAAAGTTCTATAGAGAGTGGATGACCAGAAAATAGCAGAAGTCACGAGGCAACAAACCTAACTAGGCAAAAGATTTTGAAAACAAATTTCAAAATGATGTATACGCGACTGTGTAAAGGCACATAGGCGTGCACACGCATTTCAAACATAGGAAACTCACATATATGCGGGTATATTTGAGGAAACATGCGTGTATATGCGATTGTATCCCAAGAAAAACGTGTATAATAAGCTCAATCAAGAAAAACAAGAAATCAAAGCCCGATTTAGAAGATCATACTTGATGCCTGAGAAGCTAGTAAGTCAATGACACTATAAAAACAAGAAATCAAGAAAACAAACCCTGATCAAGAACAAACAACCTAAACTAGGAAAAACAAGAATGTTTTCCCCAGTGGTGTCGCCAATTTTGTTGTGGGTGATAACACCCTAGGGCCTTGGGTTTAAAACCCCAATAGAGTAGAGGGCATACAACAGCTAGAAATGTGCAGACAAACAATCTAAATGCTTAAACTACTGAACTGGGAAGAAGTGGTATTACTCGGAGGTCCTACGTTCGGGGTCAATCCCGCAGGGCCCAAACCCTCTACTTCTTCCAATGCCTTTAAAAATTGTAACTTATTCAAGAAAAGCATATACAATAGCAGTAATATAAATCATGCTCATGATATATGTGTTAGATCATATCAGCAAGTGAACAATTACACATTAATATAAGATTTATAAGCAAATTACAACATGGATCAATGCATAAACATGATAAATATCAGGAACAGAACAACATTTCTTTATTGATGTAAGCTAAATGAAAGGTGGACAACTACAACTTGAGTCTTCCTCCAGAGCCAAGCGGAACTGTCCTCCTGATTCGTCCTATCCCGACCTCAGCAATCTTCCTCCATCGATACACACAAGGATGTCATAAGGGGGATTAAGAACATCTCAAAAGAGGAAACAAAGGTTTCCTATAACTTGGGGAGTGTAGGAGGCACAGGGATTTCTTCAGACTCGATCAGGGATCAATCAACTATAATATCAATATCTCATCTCTTCTCCTCTTAGGCCTTCCCATGGAGGTTTATTTGTACTTCTCCAAATTAGTTTCTTTTAGTTGGGCCAAGGGCTATAGTAGGTGAGTAACAGGTAAAACCTGTAAACTCCACCGAAATTTAAGGATATTTATTATTTTTTAATGTTTTAACACATATACGCAGGTTGGGTATATACAAACCCACATGTACACACTTTTAACACAAGGCAAAGTAGCGTATGGGAAATAAAACACAATTTTTTAGAATATGGACCAAGTCTGGAAAGGAAGGGTTGCCCTAGGCCATAACCAGAGCATTAGATCTACCAAGAGTGGTAAATGGTGCTATAACAGGTGGAAAGTTGTGGACTTAGTAATTTTGGTATCCAGCATCGACCAAAGAGTTAACCAAAATGTACTTAGGAATTTGCATTCCCGATACGAGACAATGGATTATGGGATCCCAAAGTGTACCTACACTCGCTCAAAGAAGAGCTTAGTAGTGGCCTTTGTTGTGATACTCTTCTTGCAGGCTGCCTAAGGGGCATCTTAGAGAATTTGTCGATGATCACGAAAATGTAGTCGTTGCCATGCTTAGTAGAAGGAAGGCCCGACATGTAATCCATGGAGATGCATTCCCAAGGTCGACTAGGATTAGGTAAACGAGTACATATGCCTTGCTTCTGCAATACTGCCACTATTTTCTCTACTCTGAAATGTCCAACGACCTGATTCTAGTGTGCTTCCTAAATCATATTGACATGCTTACTTGTAGGAACACAGATCTGTCCCAGGGGCATAACATTGCATCCTAGAGGTGAAAATTTGGAACTTTCTTACCTTCCAGGAGTGTTTGGTATGTGTTTCTGAATTCTAGATCACTCTTATAAATATGCAGCCACCCCGAAGTCTTGTTCCCACAGGAGTCGAGCACAATGTTCAATGCCAAGACTGGTGGTCGGTTGAGGCAATTTGCAACATTATTGGTGCATCCCTTCTTGTACTTAATGTTCAAATGGAACTGTTGCAAGTATGTGGACCATTTCTGATGACGATCATTTTTCAACTTCCCTTGTGTATGTATGAACTACAAGGGTTGGTGGTTTGTGCGGATGCATGTTTCCTTCCCCATAATGTAATGCTTCCATTGACGATAGGCCCGCACAATGAAATACATTTCTTTGTGATAGGCGGGATACTTTCAAACTGTGTTTGAAAGTGTCTCACTATGGTAAGCCATTGGATGCCCCTGTTGAGTAAGAATTGCACCAATAACACAATCGGAGGCATTTGTCTCAATCTCAAATGGTTGTTGCAGGTCTGGTAATGTGAGCACTGGTGCAGAGCAGAGGCGATTCTTCTACTCGACAAATAGCTTTTGTTGGGTTTTGGACAAAAATAAATTTACTTTCGCTTCGCTCTTGGTGACTTGACTTAAATGCCAAGTGATATGAGAGAACCCCAACACGAACCTACTATAGAAATTGGCAAGACCCAAAAAGTTGCAGAGCTCTATTAGAGTGGTCGGGGATGACCAATCCCGAATGACTTGTATCTTGGATGGGTCCATGTTCGCACCCTGCTCATCAATGATGTACCCCAAACACTGAACCTAGGTCATGCCAAAAGTGTATTTCTCCAAATTGGCACACAACTTGTGTTGTTGCGGGGTTTGGAGGACCTGTCGAATATGGGGGAGGTGCTCTTCCCATCTTTGCCTGAAGATCAAGATGTCATCCAAATACACCACCACAAATGCATTGGTGAAGGGTCGCAAGATGTCGTCCATCAATCTCATGAACGTTGTGGGGGCATTTGTTAACCTGAAATGCATGACCAACCAATCGAAAAGGCCCACCTTGGATTTGAAGATAGTCTTCCACACATCGGAGGGCTCGATAGGCACTTGGTAATAACCAGACTTCAAATCGATCTTGCTGAAATATTTGGTCCCCTTTAGCTGGTCCAGTAGGTCATCAATCCATGGGATTGGGTACCTATTCCGTACAGTGATCTTTCTCAACGCCCGATAGTAAATAAAAAATCTCTAGGTCCCATCCTTCTTCTGTACCAATACAATCGGGCTCCCACAGGGTGATGAGCTTGGCCTGATGTGCCCTTTCTGCAATAACTATTGAATTGCCTCTTAATATCATCATTCTCTAGAACAAAGTGTCGACAGATCGATCCATTAGGTAACGACGTGCATGAGGTCAAATCGGTGGAGTGCTTGACTTGATAGTGCACAGGAACCCTCGTAGGTGAGGAGAAAATGTCCCTGTACTCCTCCATGACCTTGTCCTTCTACTGGTGCTCTGCAGAGGAGCTTTGTCTAGAAGTCATGGCCACAATCTTCTTCTTGCCTAGAGGGTGAATCATAAGGAAAACAAATTTCCTGGCCTGTGAAATGATCTTACTGCATTTCTTTGTGAGGATTAAAGAGATGGTGGTAGGCAGGGCTAACTTCAGTATCATGTACAACTTATTGCACAAAGTAATAATCATAGTGCAAGGTTTAGACTCATAGACAACATGCTGCTTACACATGTACAATTGTCCTAATAATACATCACAAAATTCAAGAGGGGCAACATCACACAATACCTTATCCATGAAGGGCTTGATGTTGTAGGGAAGGTGACACTGCTGGCTGACGCAGAGATCTCATCCTTGGTGAAGCCATGTTAGGCCCCTATACTACTAGGGTAACCCCTTATTGTTATTAGTACAACCCCCTTATTATATTGATGTACCCATGTAGTGCCCATACTGTTACTATTGTGCCCCATAGAAGCCCACTATTGTTA